>JANHGL010009206.1:66560-128051 GCA_024611195.1 Ceyx melanurus | reverse complement strand
CAGGGGGTTGTTATGACCCAAATGCAGGACCCTGCACTTGGTCTTGTTGAACCTCATGCAGTTGGTTTCAGCCCATCACTCCAGCCCGGCCAGATCCCTCTTCAAAGAACCCCGACCCTCAGGCAGATCGACACACCCACCCAATTTAGTGTCATCTGCAAACTTGCTAAGGATACACTCTATCCCCTCATCCAGGTCATTGATAAAGATATTTAAGAGTATTGGTCCCAACACTGAGCTTTGGGGAACACCATTAGTGGCTGGCCACCGACTGGATTTAGCTCCATTCACACCACTCTCTGGGCCCAGCCATCCAGCCAGATTTGGATCCAGTGAAGCGCACACCCATCCAAGCCATAGGCAGCTAGTTTCTTCAGGAGAATGTTATGGGAAACAGTATAAAAGGCTTTGCTAAAATCAAGATTATCAAGATTATCAAGTCCAGCTGTTAACCCAGCACTGCCAGGTCACCACTAAACCATGCCCATTGACACCATACCTCCACAGATTTGAAACACCTCCATGGTTGGGGACTCCACCACTGCCCTGGGCAGCCTGGTCCAGGCTTTGACAAATCCTTCTGGGAAGAAATTGCTCCTAATGTCCAAGCTAAACCTTCCCTGGTTCAGCTTGAGACCATTTCCTCTTGTTTTTGGAGAAGAGCCCAACCCCATCTGGGTCCAACCTTCTGTCAGGGAGTTTTCAAGAGTGAAGAGGTCTTCCTTGATCCTCCTTTTCTCCTGCCTAAATATCTTCAGGTCCCTTAGTCACTGCTCACCACACTTGTGCTCTGGACTCTTTACCAGCTTCATTGCCTTTCTCTGGCCATACTCCAGTCCCTCAATGTCCTTCTGGGAGTGAGGGCCCAAAGCTGAATCCAGGATTTGAGATGCAGCCTCCCCAGTGCTCAGTACAGGGGGAGGGAGGATCCCTGACTTAGTCCTGCTGGCCTTGCTAGTGCTGATACAAGCTAGGATGCTGGTGGCTACCTGGGCACACACTGGCTTATCTTCAGCCAGTCTTGGCTTTTCCATTGGCTCAGTTACTGCAGCCTCTTTGAAACATGAGTCACAAGCCTTGAGCATTTCAAGTGAGCACCATTGCACAGCTCTCGTGCCTGTCCTAGCTACAGTATGTGAGAGGAGCAGTCTTAGTGTGCAGCTGTTCTGCTGCTGAGCTGGTTCTGGTAAGATGGGCCAGTCCCTGAGGGATTGAAATTGAAGCCATCAAAGTCATTTCAGTCTATGCCACGTGACACAGAAAAAGTCCATGTCCCTCCAGTTCAGGGGTAAGCACTAACACTTCAGCTGTCCTTCCCTTTTGCTGCTACTTCCTGCAGGTTTGTTCAAACCAGTCCGGCTTGGATGTGCTTTTTTTCCTGTATTTCTGATCAGAATGGAGTAATGTCATATTTGTTAAAAAGCAAGTGTGCTATAGCTTGTTGTAGGATATTAAATCTTGTGGAATTAGACCAAGTGTCAGTTTGCTACAAGCTGTAGAACTAATGTGTAGATTGTATTAAGTGAGTCCTCCTGGAAATTTTTTAAAAGCTTTCCTAAAAGCTTTTTAGGAAAATTTCAGGCCTGTTTCTCCAGGTGAAATATTTCTCTTATGCCTGGTCCTAAGTGCTCATCGTGAACTGGAGTGTATTCTCACTTGTAGAGGCGACACAAGGATCATTCCCTCTGCTATGAGAATTCCATGGCTCAGCCTCCATTCATAGTATGTTGCTCTGGCCTTCAGTTAGTTGAATTATTCTTCTTTATAAAAGTATAAATTTCTGTCTCCCTTGTACCTGGATGTTTTCATAATATGCCTGTCTCTATAAAGCTTAGAAGATTAGATTTCATTGATCATTAAACATACTCATGATGGTTCAAAGTAAAATAAATTGTGTTATCTTTTTGGCTGAGGTTTCCAAAGTTACCACAAAGCGTTAGATTAGATCCAGCTATTACAGCTGGGCACCAACACCGTCTCAGTGGTTTGGAGACTCTCTGCCCATATGTTTATCTTGTGGCTCATACTTCAGTGATACCTCTGTGTTGTTTATCTGCCAGTTGCCGGAGGAGGAGAAAGAGCGAGGAAGAGACGATTTTCTTCACCAAGATGCCAAGAAGCCTTTATTTATTAATTTACAGCTCTTTTTATACCCTTTTAACCTCAAGGTAATTGGACAAGAAGCCAGCCATAGTCAAAACATCTCTTTACCGTTTTAAAAACAGCTGCCACCAAGGTCACAGCTGGTGGGAGTCTTTGTGATCCCACGAGAAGGAAAATTCCATGCAGTAGTTATTTTAGCATCCACACCTCTCTATTACTAATTTGGATTATTAGTAATTGCTTGCTTAAACTGAGACGGCAAGAGTGAGGGAGGAATTTGGCTTTTTCCCTTTCTTCTGTTGACTTCACTTATTCCTGCCTTTGTGATTTTTTTCTTGTGTCCTTGCAGTTGTTCTCGTTGTTCTTTAAATCCAGCAAAGAACACAGACCAAAGAGAATGGATCCTCTTGACTGTACTGGTTCTTGTTTGACTCTGAAGTTTATAGTCATACATTTATGAAGACTTGCTCTCTGTGTCTCAGTCCTCTGAGCTTATGACCACAAGGTAGCAAACAGCATCATCAGGACAGTGAAGACCAATTAACCACAAAGCAGAATCATAGAGCAGCTATTCAGAGACATTAGGCACTACAGTTGTGTTACAGAGATGGGGTTTTGAAAACCACTTTTGAAGCATCAAATGTTACTTGTGCTTGTAATAGTTTTAATAGGGTATTAGGTTGCTATTTTTAGGTATTAAGAATTTTGAAATGCTAGCTTAGTTTTTTCGTCATCTGAAAGAAAGAACTGTAAGATGACAGAGAAAAAGAGAATTAAGTATAAACCTAGGGTCATTAATAACATTAATTTGCTTATTGTAGAACTAATTTTGGAAACACTCTTAAAGATTGCTGTGAAAGCTTCATTTTTTTTTTTCCTAAGAATTTAATTAAGATGGTTTTAATTTTATCCTGTAATTATGGCCATTCAGAAAAATAGGCTTCACTGGATCTATCTATACATATTTCATTTTCTCTCTGATGTGTTACAGGGATTGTGCAACTGATGTGTTAAAAATCGTGCACTTTGCCCTTGCCCCACAGTGTTTTCTGCTGGTTCTTCGTCGCCAGCTGTCCCCAGGGGCTGGCAGCTGGTAACAGCGGTAACCATACTTCCCTGACAAGTTGCTGCTTTCAAACTTTACTCACTTTTTTCCATTTGCTCACATGACAACCACTTAAGACCTGTTCATCTGAGGGTTGCTTGTTTGTAGCAGGTGAATTTTGAATGGCTTGCAAATACTCTTAATCATCCTTGTTCTTCTCTTATGTTCAACCGCTAGGATGTTGTAATCCTTTTCTGCTCTCCATTCCCAAGCAAGTGTGAAATATCAGCATTTTGTTTTGATAATAAGTGCAAGTTTGAGAAACAGAAAAATCTGATGGGTGGGGAATCCTGCTTTTACTACTTTAGCTTTTGGAAATTCTATTAATATTGTAAACACTGAAGTCATTAGATGATGCTGGTGTAAACTTTTCCAAGTTTAACTCACAAAAATGCAAAACGTTTTCATTTTGAAAAAAGTTATACCACAGGAAAAAAAAACCAAACATGAATAAAACTTTCTGAGAGGCTGATGGTGTTACTGGTACGGTCTGGCTTAGTCTGTTGCTCATTAAAGCTGCCACCTGTAACGACTGATGGCAAGAAAAAGAGGCTTTATCTACTGACATCTCCTCCCTGAGATGTTTTCCAATTGCAGCTTAGGTTGGTAGCTTAGGAGGAGAGGATACTTGTGGTGGTGTCATTTTTAGGACTGTATGGATTGATTTTTGTGTGAATCTTTTATCAAAAGGTATGGATTTTCTGTAGCTTTAAGACTTTTATTTGGGAGTTAAGATTGCCGCAGAGATGTTGTTCAATTGTTTCACTGACCCTGTACAGAAAAGCATAGGTTCAACCTGGAGCTGCAATAGGGTAGCCAGATAATAAACAAATGTTTCTAATGGTAGCTTCATTGGTGCTTGGTGTGGCTTCCAACTTTGGTTATTTCATGGTGTGTGGATTTCTGAACTTTAAGCTTCAGATTTTGATTCCAGGTTTGGTTTCAGCTGTCAGTGAAGGTTCAGGTTTGTTGTTTTCAGCCAAAAAATGTTATGGTCTATGTTTTGGACTAAAAACTTCCTGTTAAATCTGAACTCTAATTCAACTCCTGACCTGAAGGAAATCCTTTGGGATCCACCACATCTTTTATCGATGAATCTTCCTTGCTTTTGTTCTCCACTTGTAAAAATCTTCCTCACTTTTTGCATACATTTCAGTTTGGTAGGGTAGGAATAGTCTATGCTTTGTACAGCAGACACTTAGAATGCCAAAAAGGTATGTGAATTCTCTTGCAGAAGAATACTTATCTGAAACATTTTTCCTGGTTTTGATCCTGAATCTTTCAATGCTCAATGTCTCTAGCAGCTTGCATCTGTGAATTGTATAAGCCTACAGGCATAACAGTACTACCCTGTTCATTCAGTTAAGGAATTATTCATATTTGATTTGGTATTACAGCAAAAAAAATTTTATAAATAAGAGGGAGTCTAAGCCTTGAAACATAACCTTGTCTCTGCACTGTAGTTCTGTCAGTGTTCAGGTATAATTATGAGGTACCTTGAACTGAGCTGGGGGTTCTTTTACCATTCAAAATTGCATTGCTGCACTGCTGCTTGGACACAACTTGGTGTTCTGTTAGATGAAAATGTGGCAAGGTGGTGAAGATACATCTTTATTGATCCTATTTTTTGCAAGTTTAATACTTGATCTGGACTTGGTTAAAGGCTGTGTCCAGCTGAACCCAGTTATGGTGGTTGCTTAGAAATGCCAACAGTACCACTCTATTCAGGTTACAGAATCTGTTGGTGCAGGTGGGGCTGATGTCCTCTTGACATGGCAGTCTTGCAAGAAAAGATCTTTCAAGAGTAGTAGGATGAAATCCAATGATTTGGCTAAGTTCTGACTAAGGTAAGTGCTCTGTCTATTGAAATTGTTTATGAAATAGCCCATGAAGATTTTTAATTTTTTTTTTATATCCCTATCCCTAAGCATTGATGCCTTTCTTGGTTGCCTTGTTCTATCCCAAGAATCAGCATGTTTCAGTGTTGTTTGAAGTTCTCCCTTTGTAATATTTATCAGTTTTTCAACTACCCTCTGATAAGGAACCTCATGAATGAGACAGATCATTTACATTCCTATTTACTTTATATGTAAATGAGTGGCTTCCTTATTTTGATGGGTTGGTGAGATCATAAAAAATGTTGAAGTTGTAGATTTTTTGCACTGAATCTGCTCATGCACCAACCACAATTTTAGCACTCGGCTTGCTTCCTGACAAGCTTTTAGTATGTAGTGACTGCAAATCCACTCTCTTGCCTTCATAACAATTGATGTATTCTTTGACCCAAAGAGCTCTCTGGGCTCTGGTGAAGCACAGGCACATTAGCTGCTGCTTTACAAGTTTTAAGTCTTTCACTAGCTGAATTCTTGAAGGCCTGGCAAATAAAAGCACAAACAAAACAACCCCTTCCCACACTTTTACGATGAATGAAAGTCTGCTGTGGATATGCTTTTAAGAGGAGGTCTTGAAAACAGGCTCCTGAGCTGTGTGTTAAAAAGGGCTTTATGCCTTAAGTCGCAATGCCACTTTGACAAAGGAATAGTCAAACTTTGAAGGTCAAAGTGGGGTTCGGGAGCTCTGTCTGAAGCTCCTTTTTCTCTCTGAAAAAGAAACCTTCAAAGGCACATTTCAATACTTGACATGCAGCTTTTCCCCCCTCTGTCCCAGACAACAAAACAACAAATGACAACAGAGTGGAGGAAGACAAGAAAAGCATGTAAACCAGCTTGCAGTCGCTTTCATTCAGTGGGAGCTGGAGGCTTTCTTCTGTTGTGTTATTTCCTTTGCATATTTTTTCTTTTCTGCCAGTTAAATTCTCTGTTCCTACAGAGAGAAGCTTGGAAGTAGGATATCTGATATAGAAGCCTCTGCAAACCTGTGTATGTTAACAACTGAGAGCCAGATTTTCAGAAGTGCTCTGTATTCAGCAGCCTGAATTTTCTCCCCTACCCTCCCAGCTGCCACACAAAAATAACTGAACCAGTCTGGTGTAGTTTCTCTTTGCGTAAGAGGAACATGAGAAGGAACCAGTAACAGGCGGAGTGAAATTGCCAAATTATTTAGAAATCTTTTTTGGCTCTGATCTCTTTGCAGGTTGAATACTTCTAGAGATGCAGCCAATGCTGCTCTGCTGCTGGCCAAGAACATGTCAGATTTCACTAGCTAAGCAATGCAGGGTCTGCTCGCTGTTCAGCTGGGAGACCTCCAAGAAAAACTCAGGTGCTGTAGGATGTGGTACTTACTAATTCAGCAAATCAACTTTTCCGAGTCAGTGCGGCATCTGTGTCCTATCTGTGGAGATGTTTGAGCACTCATAACAAAAAGCATGGGGTAAAGGTTGGCAGGATACGTTATGACTCCATAAAACGTTCTAGAATGATAAATATATATTGTGCCCCCCGCCAATTCCTCTGTAATCTGAGTTTTCATTGGCTAAGGTACTCTCCTTGTCTCTGGGAGATCCAAGTTCAGATTGTTCCTCTGGCATTATTCTTTCTCCAAATCCATGTTCTGCCTGCCAAAAGTACGTGGCACTGTGGCATGGGCCTGTTTCTTTCTCACTTTGACGAGTGATTTTTATCTTGAAACAAGAATTGGCATACAGGAGTGGAAAAACCCATTTTATTAACTTTTTCAGCTGGAGCTTCAGGGCATCAGTTAATTTCTGAAGAACTAATGAGGTTGGTATTTGGAACTCCATGTAATTTGATTCTGGGACCTTGTTTGGGTTTCAATTTTTGGACTTCCTTGGCTTTCAGCATGCAAACCCTTAACTTCTAATAAAGTAATGCTTTCTGACCCACCTGTTACTGTGGAGGGTTTCTCTGTGAAGTATCTGACTTCTGTCTGGCTCAGGTCTCCTCAGCTCCTACAGATAGCTGGTGAAGTAGATGAGACTTCTTGAGGATGAAAGTTCTATTTTGTGAATAGTATTTCTTATGTGCAGTGGTGAAAAATATTTATTTCCTTCCTTGAGGGGAAATTGTTACAGATGTGTCTGACCACCTGTTTAAACAGCTCTGTAATGGAGAGGACATGAATAAGAGATACATGAAACATTTTTTAAACTTAAGAATAATCAACCTGACACAGGTACTGTGATATAAAATCCAAAAATCCAATCCCAAACAAAACACACTTTCCTAATAGATAGTTTTTGCTTGAAAGACTCTTTGAAATCACTTCCTGAATTGAAATTAATAGGCAGAAGTAGAACTTTCTTCTTATCAGCCTTTAAAAGGTTTTCACCTCTTCTGTGCCTGAAATCAGCTGTTTTCCTCATCATGAATGGGCAAAATATGTTAGTTGTTTATAGAAGTTTAAGTCCACTTGGAATGCTGATCTGTATGAGAAGCGGACATAGTTAAAATAGAAATTTTCTTATTCATTTCCAAAATGATATATTATCTCTACAACCTATTGAGGCCAAGTAGATCTGAATGACCTTTCTTCTTACTAATTGTTTATATGTGTGTTGGTTTGGGGTTTTTTTTGTTTGCTTGGTGTTTTTTGTTTGTTGTTTTGTTGAGCTGCTTGTTTTTTGTTTTGTTTTGTCGGAGTGGATGTGGACTGCTAGGATATGCTAAAATGAACTTTTGGCCATGACTGTTTACCTGTTTCAGCCTTGAACTGTGTGCATCCAGGTTTGTTTGGTTTTAATTTAATCTAAAAGTGTGTAAGAAATACAGGCTCTGTGGGTACAGAAGTTCATATTCAGAATAAAGAAAAGCAAGCTTGACCTTGCTGAAATGTACTTATTACCAAGTAGGCTGTGAGAGAACATCTGTGTTTCTGCTGTGTAAGATGGTCTTCAGTAGATTCTTGTTCTTCACACAATGGTAGTTGCCTCTTATAGCTGCATCAGAACAAAACTCAGTATCTATATAGAGCTCTTAAACCATGCAGTTTCTTCAATGTTTCTCCAGACAGTTATCTTTGGGAGTTATTTATCTTCTTATTTCCTTCACTTTTTTACTTACATGTTTCTTGCCTCTTCTCTGGAGTAACAAACCCTCCCATGAAAGACAAAGCCTCTACAGGCTTTGTCCTGGTTTTGAGGTGTACACCATGGGGCTTTTATTTTGTGTTGTCTTGCTCTTTTAAACTTCCATTCTTACCACTAGTGCCAGTTCTTAAAGAAGAAAATTAATTGAAGAGATGACTGTGGAGTTGAAAATCCTTCTTTATGATTTCAGAGTTCCCTCTGCAAAGCTTCTTGTGTGCCCTCAGAGAATAATGAAATGCTGTGTGTGTAATGGGTGAGCAACTGCAGATGAGTGACTTATTTGATGCTGCTCATGTCCATTCTCATGTTCATTAACCACCACTGATATTCATTAGAGTTCTTTGTTCAGAATTTTTTTTCTACTATTCCTTCCACCTTTTTATTTTCTCTCGCAAAGTATTTTGCTGCTTGGACTTTTATTATACTTGGTATAGCAATGGCTGTGTAAGTTACATATTGTTTCTGCTTGGCAATAATATGCTTGAAATGTGTATTTTCCTTCCTGTCTTGAACTTCCCCTTCTGTTTGTATAAATATGTGTTTGTTTGGCTTCTGGGAAAATTCTGTAGATGTTGGAGGCTTTGTGCTTTGCATGGCTGAGACAAAGAAGGAAAAGTATTGTAAATGCTAGTGGAGTATTTTTTAGAAGTAGGAGAAATGATGTTAGCCTGGTAGATAAAAACCACTTTTGTTTCTTCGAAGGGCTGTTCTTGTTCTAAAGCTCCCCGAGCTTTAAAAACTAAGGATTTTAGTAGTGGAACTGAGTTGTACAAGGAAGTTAGGAAAT
This sequence comes from Ceyx melanurus, assembly GCA_024611195.1. Classification (NCBI taxonomy): domain Eukaryota; kingdom Metazoa; phylum Chordata; class Aves; order Coraciiformes; family Alcedinidae; genus Ceyx; species Ceyx melanurus. The sequence continues at coordinate 119,051 of JANHGL010009206.1, read as the reverse complement.
CATTTATATATTTTATATATTCTACTAGTGAAATGGGAAAAGAGCCTCAGTTCCTAAAAGGCCCTGTGTTGTATTCCAGCACGTTATACCTCCAACGTATGTTTCTGCAGTCTTCCCCTGGCTCCCTATATCTTCTGTGCATGAGTAAAATAAATATCTGATGGTATAGGTTGTTGCCTCAGCTCAGTCCTTTAGGTGCTTTGGTCTTTCAATCCCCATAGTCACTTTGTTGAAACACAGCAGGATCCCCTGCTGTGGTGGCCTCCAAGATGGTCCTTTGAAAGATGAAATGTAGCCACTAATAAGCCATTCCATTTCTTTCTCCCCTCTCTCTTCCTTTGGGCAGGAAGCTATTTGGCTTCATATTTTCACTCCTGTAAAAAATTGGAGATGTACTGTCTCATTTATTAGAAATAAATTAATATTTTAATTTTTTTTAATTAATGGAAGGGACTTGACCTGTGGAAATCCCTCCATCCTTCTTTCCCTTTTCCTTGTCCTGGGGTATGCTTATATAACTTCAGGATCTAAAAATAGTTACAAAAAAGGGGGAAAAAGAAGGGTGACAGAAGTTTTACGTGGTTGGTATTTTGTTATTTTTTTCCTGCCTAACACCTGGACCTCCCTAGAGGGATTTCCTGTCAGCTGCAGCCTTTGAGGTTGACCTTAGTTGGTCGGTGAGTTTTGTTTTGCTTTGAATCAGACATTTGGACATGTATTTCACATGTCCCAGGAGCTCTTTACCTCCACCCTTCCCTCCCTTCAATGTCTCGATGTCTATTAAAAGAACTTTCTGTGAAGCCCCGTTGGGGAGACATCTGAGGTGGAAAGCCATAAGTCCTCTTGCATGAAGGAATAGGAACGCCAAACATTCCTATCTGGACTTCCCTGTGAGCTCTAAGATGGCCCTAAGCAAAGCCTACAGACACTCCATGCAAACATCTCCATCTGTAGTTCAGTCTTGTGCTTACATTGCTCCCATCCTTGTGCTCCCATCGCTGAGTCCACGCGGCTGCCTCTGCTAGGAGTGCAACAACAAAGCTCTTAAGAGTACCCAGGCAGCCAAAAATAACAGCAATAAAAATAAAGACATTATTAAAGCCAGATACAACTGATCTGAAGTCACAGCGAGTGAAACATGACTCAGTCAAATCCCCAGGACAGTTGGAGACAGAAGGGGAAGGAGAGAGGAAAAATCTCTATCTGTTTAAAGTTCTGGGCCCCAAACTCCTTACAAGTCAGCTTTGATAATTCATCAGACGACCACAAAAAAGAATGCCTCCCCCGCTCCAGATGCAACTGTGTCTTGTCCCAGCCTCTTTTTCCACAGGCTGTGAATCTCACCACATCAAGGGGGAGAGAAAATACATTTAAAAGTTCTCCTTATTTAGGTTGGGTAGGTTTGAAATATCCTCCGAAGGCAAACGTGTGTGTATAACTGAAGGCGTGAGTGCGTGAGTATGTCCACATGTAAAGTTGTACTTGGAAAAAGGAAAAAAAATAATGGAAAAGGTGGAATTTTGAATTCATGCTTAATGCAATTAGACAAAGAGATGGCTCTAAGCCTCTTCCCTATGTCACAGTTAAGCAAACCAGAGTGAAAAACCCAAAAGCCTATGCCAAGAGTAGAGAGTGGCCCTATGGCTGCATGTAGACTGGGATGGGTAACTGCACCCTCGTCCCACTGGTGCATTTGATGCAATAGGGGAAAGCTTGGAGTTCAGGCAGTACTCCATGACAAAGTAAGCTCTCTCAGATGCTTTCATCTGGCTGTTGGTGGAACACTTGCTTGAAAAGCAGATTGATGTATCAGGGTACAATAGGAATGGAAGAGAAATGTAGGACTGAGCACCACTTGCTGCTCTTCTCTGCTGTCACAATGAGAGATTCATCTTTCAGGCCTGTTGTTGTATTAGTGGTCTCAAGGGGATACCATGATAAGAGGTGACTCCCCCATGGCATTTGAGGAGAATGGCTTTGACTAATGGGCTTGAAGCAAATGGTAGAAATGGGGCCAACCAAGAAAACTTGGATCTGTTTTCAGTATCACACAGTGTGTGTGTTTTGTTCTCAGATTTTAGCTGAGGCCAACTCTGATATAAACAGATGGACTTCAAAGTAGTTGGTCTGAATAAAAGCTTACATGATATTTTAATGATTCAAGTCTTTTGGGACAGTAAAACTAGTTTGAAAATCTCAGAAGGTGTTTGTTTTTGCTTTTTGGGTCAGGCAGAGATACAAGAAATAGATCAGGTTCAATTTTTTTGCTTGATACTTTATTTGTTTTTCAGCACCCTATGACTCTCAGATGCTTTTGCACTTCTTATAAGGGAAAATAACCTGCTTTTGAAATGGAAATTGTTGCCTCCTGGTTTTATAATTTTTGATATTTTTTTCAACATTTGAAACTTTTTAGTCTTTCAGGGTCTGATACCCCGTCATTTTCTCTTTTCTCTATTATTCATAACAAAGGGATCAGGTCTTGCTGCTGGTTTTTATTCTTGATAGGTTTTTGTTACCATCTTTTGGACTTTATTTTATTGGTTTTTAAAATATAGAAATTTAGGAAAGGTTATAAAATGTAAAAATGACGTGTAAAGAAAAGAATGCGTAAATTCACAGGAAAATGTTAAGTGTCTGCAGTGTTTTTAATGGTGAATGTTTCCTTTCCTTTTCTCCCAATCTACTCTGTCTCTATGAAATGTCTCCTTTTGCATTTTTTGCTTGTTTGTGGGTTTTTGTGCCTTGTGTGTGTGTGTGTTATGTTTTGGTGGTTTGTGTTTTTGTTTATTTGTTGTTTGGTTTGGTTTGTTTGTAGTTTGTTTTTTAGGGTTTTGTTTGATTTTTTTGTTTGTTTGTTTTGTTTTGTTTTAGAAGGTTACAGAGAATTTCCATAGCCAAGTTACGAGTGCAAAAACTTGTGCTAACTCTACACCTCTGCCTCTGCTCCTGGCTGGAATCAGGCAGTGACAAATGTGAATGAGGCATGGAGATTTCCTTGCCCTTTTTGAAGCCTGAAAAGCCTTGAATAAACTTGTGAAGGATGAGTGGATCTGGTACTGAATATTCAGACCTCAATTTTGGAGTATTTCATGTTGTCTTAGTCCTCTGGGTTTGCAGAAAACCTGTTCCTAATATGCAAATCCCAAGGGCTTTCAGTGCCAGCAGATTGGACCAGTTGAACGTTGTCCTGGGCTTTCAAGAGTAAACCACAAAGCCAGTATTTGCAATCCTTGTTCTTATAAATAACAAATTGTGTGAATTGTCCAAGCTCTGTCCTTGAGACATAAGTTGGGGCATAGTCTGAAGGATTTCCTCTGTTTGTGAATCTAACCCAGCAAGACTACTGCAAGATGAGATACATTTTGAGCACTTTATTTGCTAGGGCTTGTTACACAAGTTCCAGACAGGCAATACGTTACTTGCCTAATACCACAGACAGTATAACCACAGCCTTTCAAAATGTATCTGATGTCCCTAACAGAGCCCTGTAAGCTCTGCACTGTATGCCCAGGCTATATACAGCAGGTTTAATTTAGAAAGGCTACTACTTGCAGTTGTGTCAATATTACTTTAAAAAGTGTTTGGGTGGAGGTGGGGAAGGGGATGAGAGAGTAAATTTGGACCAGATTCCTGAGAACCAGCGTGTCAATATATAAAGCCAAATCTATCCAGAATTACATACGTGATGGAAGATGAATGTTCTGAAGAATGTTTTGTGAACATTAGCTAGCACAGAACAACTCCCCATCAAGTTTTTTGTTGCCCTCATTGCTGTAAAATCTGAACACTTTCTGATAACTGACATGACTTGAATCTCTCACACACATTTCATTTTCTATTTCCCCAATGGAGCCATTTGTTTTATTAATGTATATACTGCTGATATCTACACTAGAAGAAGTTAGGCTGTGTTATTTTGCTCTTGATGTGGAAAGCAGTAACACTACAACAGTCCATAGCTGTTGCATTTATTCCCTGAATGCTGGGAAAGCTGACATATCCTCTGACTTGAGAGAGCAGTCACCAGCAGCTGTCCCTATTTTCTAGATAATCTGGATTCAGATGGCTGTGTTTAAAAGATTAATATTCTTCAATGCTTTCAGAATCCTTTTTTAACTAAGGATGTTGGGTTTTTTCACCGTTAGAGCTGGAATTTTCATTTGGACTGAAAGGAGTTACATGCCCAGTTTCTGTTATGTAGGCATCCAGCAACGTGCAGCTGCCTTAGCTCATTCTACCTGTTTCTACCTACCTGTTAGTTATTGCTAAAAAATAAAAAAAAAAAAAAGAAGAAAAAAAGAAGAAAAAAAGTGTTGCTTGGAAATGTTTTACACATTTTAAAGTGTGGTAAGTTGTCCAGAGCAGCTAAGCTTAGTGGGCTAATGCAAGATCTCAGAATTTGCAGAGGGCCAGTTAGGTCTAAGTCTATCCACGTACATGCCTTGTCCCTGTTTGTGTCTTCAGTTGGGATAAATTGATAGGCGGTCTCAGATGAGCCTGGAACTTGGGGATTGATTTTTATGAGGTGTCTCACTTTTATAGAACTTGTTATAGCTCTAGATTTAACATTGAACTGAACTTTCTAATTTCTGAAATATGTTAATGAATCTGACAATACTGAATGGCTGTCTAGTCCATGTACTCTGTCATTTAAACACCTATTTGGAACTCTATCCAAACCCAGAGCTGTATTTCTGACCTTGGAGCTGCTTTTTGTGCTGAGGTTATTCCTTTCCTGAAGGTCGTTACCAGCTGTGATTTGTTAGGCACAAGCAGCTGCTGTGCCTAGATGTGAACTCTGACAGATTAAGTGACTCTCAGGATGTGTTTCAGTGACTTTTTTAGACACCTGAATTTCTCTAAGAGATGTTTAGCCTCTTCTATTTCTCATAAGCAAAATTTTGTTTGTGTCCTCCCTTTATCTAGAATGACATCAGAAACTAGTGGGGATATCTCACTTCTGATTTGGTCCTGGTGCATCCAGGGCACTGTTGGAGCACAGAATTTGAGTGCAAAGAGGTGGTGTTCGACTCAACCTACCAAAGTTTAAGATTTAATTGGAAGGATATTGTTGGATTGTTGCAACATACTGCTTTTCCATATTTCCATATGTGATCCTAGCTTAGGGTCATTTGATAGCAGTCCAAGTGATGACTTCAGCAAGTATCTTAAATAAATTAGGATCAGGCAGTGATGGAAGAATTCTGGTTGTGGTTGGTCTGTCTTTTGGAAAGTAGACCACATTAGCAGAAACCAACAACAAATTTAGTATCAGGAATCTATTGGGAAAGAAGAAAGACTTCCACATTGCAGCATCTCCTACCTCAAAGTCAAGGATGTGAAATATCTCCGTTGGCCACCAAATCATGAAGGACAATTTATTGCATCTGTTTAAAAACAATTCTGTATTCTCTAGGGGCTCTGTCCTTTACTAGCAGAGCTTCGGACTCAATGATCTAATAGATCTTTTTCCATCTCTAACTTTTGTGGCTTGCCATATGTAGAGATAAACATCTTTCTTTCCAATCAGCGTCGACAGACAGACTTTCAGGCATGGAAACATTATTGTGTGTGTGGGATAGGGGGAGGGGAGGTAAGGCCATTTGCTGAGTGTTATTGTCTCCAGGGCACAGGATTATTGGAAAATGATAAATAGCTGGGCAGGCAAAGGAAATATGAAAACCCTGTTGCGGAACAGAGCTGCCCAAGATTTCTGTTCATATTGCAGTGACCAAAAGAAATTTACATTGGAAAAACCCTCTTGCCTTCAGGGCTGAATGTTATGAACCTTCAAAGTGATTCTTGAGAAGAAAAGGGGCTGGGAATGAAAGGAGTGGGAGGGATTGCTGTGCTCTTTCTACGGAGCAGGGGTCACTGCAGAATAACATTCATCATCTTGTTGGTGCTGTCCTGAGAATGGGAACAAGGTGGGAGAGATAAAAGCAAGGTTGAACTGCAATCTGGCATTTGCTGCTTGTTCTTCAGTCCCATGGAGTCTGTGAATGGACTTAGTCCAAACTTTTTTTCTGCTGGATTTCATTGAAGGATTGTCCAGCTGCCCTGTGGACTGGGTACCTTTACTGTAATCACTTGTTTTTCCCTTAACTTGCTTGGCCTTCAGCATTCCATTCAAATGTATTAGTCATAGGTGTGTGTGTAATGGACAAATCTTCTGCTGGTGTAAGTCTGTGAGATCTGTGGATCTCTGAGAGTTTATAGCACTTGAAGGGTGGGTCTAAGAAGGAAAATACTGGACATAATTTGTGTCTCAAGAAAGTAAGGGCAGGGATCAGCCCATAACTGATGTGTAATTATTTCCCTTTGGGGTTGTATCTCATTCTGTGGGAAAGCTATGACTAGGTAGGTAGAAGCATTAGTGAGGGTAAACTGAAACAGTCTCTTTTTCTCTTGAAACCAAGGAAGTGGACAAACTGGCACAGTAGATGATTCTCTGTGCTTTTTATACATGGCATAGGAAAAAAAGTCTAAGTAATGCATGCTAAATGAACATCAGAGGAACATGAAAAATATAGTCTTTTTCAGTAATATTCGATTTCAAGTAAAAGCTGTTTTGATTGGCAGGCTTATTTTGTATTTGGGAAACAAGAAGCTGCATCTTAGATTCAGTTGCTGGATAAAGTATTGAATTGAATAAAGAATTGGGCTGTCAAATAATTTAATTCACGCTGGGGACCTAATTTTCTGAGTAGGTGAGAACACTTTTATTGCATGTTATGTTTCTAAATGGAGGGGGACAATACATCACCTTTGGTCATTGCCTCTACCTCCACTGTATTTAAAACCAAATTGCGTTGTAGTTTGTGTAGTGGGTGATGGAAACAGTTCATCAGGCCCAGCAGTGTAGATTTAGCTGCTGTATTGAGGTGTGCTCTGCTTGATTTTTAATGTATATTTAGACATTTTGGCCATCTGAGGCATCAATTCAGCATTCCTGTGGCTCTCTGGCTGGGCTGGTGGGCCAGCACAGCTTTGCAGCACTCACCAGCTTTATGTTCCTGGCAAAACTCTCATCTAAATTATCTCATTTGGCAGATGTGTCAAGGCGAGATGAATGCTCTCTTGTTGTATCTTCTAATCCCTGTTTAGCTGTTTGATGTTGCTTTCCACCCAAGTGATGTGATACTTTGGTATTACAGGCTGAATGGCAGCTGTAATGAGGTTGAGATTTTCACAAGAGAAGCGTTCAGCACTCTGCTTTTAAGCCTGTTTGAAAGTTCCTGTTGCAGTGGTGGAGAGATGCATGACCTTGTGAGGCTGAGGCTCAGTGGCTGGGTGACCTCAAGAGCTGTTTTGAACTTCGCTGCACTTCTAAGGCTCTGCATGTTGCATTCCCATTTTATTCCTTAGAGATTCAGCCTGGCTTCAGACCGTCTTTAAATCACAGTCAATACGCCCATTGTCTTATGAAGCTCCCTGACCACATTACCCACCTGGTAATTGCTGGTTTTGTAGTAATACCTCAAAGACTGTGTCGAGATAACTTTTGCTGCTCCATTCACATCAGTCCCTATGGGGGTATGGGTGTGTCTGTGTGTGTGGCTGTTCATGGTGCATTTGAGCATGCTGAAAGCACTGTCAAAGTTTGGCTGTTGAAGGAGGCGTGTGGGTTGTCCCAGCACGGGCACACAGGAGTAATTTGCTGAGTCAAAGCATGTAACTGGGCAGTGAACTGAGTTTGGAGCCTAACCCTGAGGCAGGTCAGGCACAATAGTGTTGACACATCCACTATATCAACAAAACCTTCTTTCAAAAGATGCTGAAGCATTCTATAAGCAGTGAGCAGGGCATTAATGTCTCTATAATAATTATTGGATACAATTCCAAATGGGAAAAAGAAGCCAGGCTGATAGCCATGGCTGCGCGTACTTGATAGTATGTTGCTATTTTCAAAACACAGAGGTGTGCCACATGGTGTTTTGAAGTTGATTTTCATACCCAACATATGGCTCCCACTTGAATGGGGAAATGGCTTGCTCTGAGTAGTATCTGCTGGGCACTCACCAGAGCCATAGGAATTAGTGTCACCAGATCAGGCTGCTGGTTTATTCAGGCACATGGCTCATCCCAGCCAGTGGTAAGAACCAGATGCTACTTCAGCAGGAAGTTTGTGTATTCTTGGAAAGGACGCAGTGATCAGATAACTTGGTGTTAAGGGAGATGTCTTTCTTTCAAACGTGAACTGGCTTGTGCCTTGCAGCTCTACAGTCTAATGCTGGGATTTGGATATAATACAAAGCAGTTTTTCTTGGATCTGTAGGGAATTTGGCTTAAACCTGCTCAGATGGAGCCTTAAAGGAGACAGGGGACCTGTGGATTTTGTACTGTGGCTCATAGGACTCAAGAATATTTTATTTTTTCAATACTTTTCAACCAATGTTTTCCATATGACAGCTGATCTTCACACTGGCCGCATGTTTAAACCAAATATATAACCAAAACCCACAGTTTCTTCTTCCCCTATAATTTGTGACCTGAGATGACCCAAGCTGTGACTGGCTCAGGTTACGCGCTGTCCCGCTGCACGGAATGCCATCGCTTTCCCGAAGATGCTGTTTTAACTGCCAGCGTGCAGAGCCCATTTAACCACGCTGGCTGCCCAACCAGAGGGTAATGCTGGTTGCATCCTGTTGCTGGAGGCTTAGTCGGACGTGCCCTTTTCTTCTTGACTTGTATACCCTGCTTATTTTCTCATGATAGCCCTCTCAGTAATTTCCCATCTCCAGACAGCGCACTTGAACTTGGAAAGTGTGCTTCTGGTCTGCCAGTGAAAATCACAGAGGGCTGATGGAACCAGTAGAACATGTAGACATGATGGAGGCTGGACCAGTCAGGTCACAGACAGATTGTTACCAACTCATCTGCTTCTGATGTTGCATAAACATATATCTTACCTTGCATATGACTAGAACAATGTACAGTGTTTTGCTTACCTTTATTTTTCCCTCTCATCCCTAATCCTTTAATACGGTTAGCCCCAGTTGAACTGTCTCTCGGCCCCTGAATCCTGATTGTCCCAGGACATGGAGTCACGCAAGCTTTTTTCTCTCAGATTAAAAACTCACTGACTGCAAAAACTTGGAAACTTTACCTCCTGGTTCTCTTTTTCTTTTTGTTTTTATACTATGCAGAAACTTTATCAGTGTTTCAATTATTAATAGGTTGGTTTGTTTTTCCCAATATTTAAGGCCTTGTATGACCCTACTAATAATTTACAATAATTTTTGTATGTCTGTGTTTTAATTCCACTGGCTTCTGTGCCAGCTGATGAGCTTTGATTGGTTTGGTTTACCTAATATATAACCAAACAGAGACAGTAACTGAATGTGGTTTGCTCAGATATGTAGTTTCTTTCTAGGCATATGATTCATCATCTGTGAGAGAGACTGCAGCTGGACAGCAGAAACTCTGCGGGAATGGAGATGAAGCACTCACTCTTTTTTCTCAGTCTCCTTAATATCTCTCCCTGTTTTCCAGCCTTCTCAAAAGACTTCAGAGAATTAATAAGAGTGAACTTGACAGGATCACAAAATAAAAAATGTGGGACCTTCAGAAAAAAAAAAAAGAAAAAGAAAAAGAAAAAGAAAAAATCATGTTGGCTATAAGGTTGCTGAAGAGTTCGGTCTCAAAATGTCTCACAGCCCACATGTAAACTTCTGTCTAAGCACACATTTAATGATCATTAGCAGTGCTCAGATCATCATTATTTCTAATGTAAAATATGCAGCAATAACTGGTGAAATACACATATACTTTTAGTTCTGTGCCTAAAAATATAGGAGAAAACATTTATCTTTTGCAACACCTCATTTTCTAAGGGAAATCCAGGGCTTGGCTGTCAGTTTGCTTTTATTTAGATGTACCCAGTCTTAAGAAGCCTCACTTTGGGTACTGAACTGAAATCTTTTGCCATGCAACAAGGTATCAGTCCAGCAGCAGCTCTGAATTAAAATGAATGTTTTCAGATCCAGTGGTGATGTAATGTTGCATGTGGAAAAAAGAACCCTTCTTTAGGAATTAAAGAAATACCATTTTAAATGAATCCATGCAGGGTCTGCACCCACAAAAGCACAGGCACATTGGAGAAAAAATATTATGAGGATTTCAGTTTTTTGTTTTTGTTTTTGTTTTTTTTGTTTTTTTTTTAAACTGGAAATGAGACGTAACTTAAATAGTAAGGATAATTAACTGTAGGAGCATTTTGTTAAGAAAAGTGATAAATCCATCATCACTTGGATTCCAGCTTGAGATTGTTTTTGGTTTTTGGTTGGTTGTTTTTTCATTTTGTGTGTTGCTTTTTGTTTGGTTGAGGATTTATTTATTTTTTTTTAAGGCTGTAGGCCAGCCTCAAGGTACTGCACAAAATCACATTTATGTATATAGAAAGGAGGCACAACTTTCCTCTGTTGGAAGGGGGATTCCATAACCTATTTTATGTGGGTGGTTTTAGTAGATGCTCATTGTGGTCCTTTGATCGTAAAACTTTTTTTCACCCACCTTCAATTTTAAAGAGCTTGGTTTGTTAGCAAAATGGGAAAAAAATCCTCAACAGACAGAAGCAGTCTGTCTGTGAAGACTGATTTACATATGTGTACTGTGCTAGGCACCTACATGTTTTTGCCTTTGGTCTCGCCACTCTACTCAGTTTTGCATACTGGTGTTACCATTGACCAGTACTCAGGTGATCATCTTTAACAGTAGCTGTGGAGGGACAGGGTCCCTCCAGAGATTATTCCATGTATGGTGAAATCCAGTTAGCTTTAGTTTCTGCAGGTACATGTCTTCCAACTGGTGTCAGAATTTTCTAGCTTTTCTAGCAGTCCAGCTACGATATGCAGCTAAATTTGCATAGCCATGAATGCAAGAGCTCAGCTATGCTTATGTGAAGACAGTTTTTCCTTGTGTTTTATTCCTTACAGTGACATTTTGGTCTAGGTTATGTTGTGCCATTTCTGACATAGTCTTCTAAGCTTTAATCAATATTCAGCACAATCTTTTCTGTCCCAGTTGGAGTAAACGTGGACTTGGAAGTTTCCAGTCCAATTTCAACTATTCTTGTGAAATTCTATTGCTACTTCTGACCTTTCATATCGAGCTGCAAAACTAAGTCAGTTTATTTAGTACCATTGGTCTGGTGGTGAGGGACCATCTTACAGAGATGTTTGAGATTCCTTAGGCAAGGTTGAGAACTGAAATCAACAATGTGTTTGTGGTTTTGGCAAAAATACTGAACTTGGTACTGAGTACCTCCCTCTGAATTTGGTGATCTCTGGTGAAATGGACCTTAGGTATGTTTGTGCTTAGGACAGCCTGAGACATGGCCCTTCCTTGGTCAGAAGGGAGTGTAAACGTGCTTCACTTCCCTCTGCAGCTTTGCATTTCTTTGACCCAACCCTGCCACAGGCTCAGGCTCTTATTTGGTGGTTTCAAAGGATGAGTCAGGAATATGAGACAGTCATCTATAAGGTGGCATTATATTGTTTGCTTTATGGATGTCTCAAAGTGCCTTTTCACTCCTGTGAAAGATCTGAAGATGGTCTTTGGATCTACTTGGTGAAGATTTCCCCCCTCTCCACCTCATTATTTTGGTAAGAATAGGTCTTAGCTTTGTTAATAATGTTAATAAGGAATTGTGCAAAGCAAAGCTCTCTGGAATGTTTGTGCTGACAAATTCTATTGTATGACAACAGAATAATTTTTAAGAAATCTGTTTCTACAAATTTCTAATTTTGTGATATTATGATTTTCCAGAAAAACATTAATTTTTTTGTCTCTAGAAATACAAAACACAAGACCTACTTCAGTCAAACCCAGCCTGAAAGATGAACCACTTAGACTTTTTTTTTTTAAAAAAAACCACCTAAAAAATGTGGGCTCAAACTGAAGTTCTCAGTACTCTCTTAGAGAGTTCTGTTTCTCTTGGGAAACACTGAACAGACATGTTTCATTAAAACATTCAGGTTTTTCAAATTGATGGAACAAACCAAGGAAAACCAACCTGAAGCCTCTCACATTTTATCAGGAAATTTCTTTCTAGCACAGTTTCTCCCTGCACAGCACATTGCTAATCTGCTTTGTCTTCAGTACTAGGAGCTAATTTTTGCCCTATTCCTTGTTTTGGGGAGAAATGAGTTTTCTAAAAATATTTTCCTTCTAACCTAGATTGTGTTTGGAAGATAACCATCCTTCACAATGTCTCAAGTCATGCTCCCTAGATGACAGCATGGAAAAAGAGAGGCCTGTTTATTTGACAGTGATATGTCCTTGTATCATGTTTTCCCTGTATCATGTTTTACTTAAGGGACAAGCATTTACTTTTTGAGGAAGATAAGAGGATGTTTTTAGCTTGAAAATGGGCAAGCATGTGGAGTAATTCAGCTGGATTCAGTACTTTATATTTATATTGAGGAACTTGGTTTTTTTTGCTGTTTACTGCATTTTCAGCTTTGCAAGCATACAATCAGGGAAGGGTAACTTTTTGTCTTCCAAGAAGGATGAAATAATAAAAACTTGATATGTGGGAATCATTGCCTCTCTTAAAAGGCAACAGAACAAATGTTGGTACTGTTGAGGCAACCTCTTTCCTGGGTTCAGCATCTCCTCCAGTACCATAACCCTTCTGCTTAGTACAGTTCAGTCCTTACACTTGGGTTGCTCCCCTGTTGAGGCTGAGAACATGCTTTCAGCTGACCATTTATTACAAGTCTGTAATTAATGTCTTGTATCTGTTCAAATGGATCACAGGTAACAAGGGCAAGAGATGTCATCAGTTATAAATTCTATAATCTAAAGGTTTTTTTTTTGTTTTTTTTTTGTTATAACATAAATTATTTTTCTTACTCTTTTGTGACTTGGCAGAAAGCCTTTAAAAATTAGGCCACTGTGTCTGTCCTGTGTTATTCTACGTGGGCTGCTAGGAAAGCCCCAGGCTGCCAAGGCCTCTATTTCTGATTTTCTCTTGCAGTATGAGGACAAAGTTTCCTTCAGCTACAGTTCTGTCCAGGGAACTCATCTGATGTACTACAATATATAATTTGCCTTAAAAAGAGAGGAAAAAAGGATCAACTGTAATCTACAGTGTCTTTTCAGTTTATATATCTCTTAAGGGACATGGAATGGAGAGACATCAGGAGCAACTGCTCTGTATTTGAGGTTGCAAAATGTCTTCCATTATCACACAGTTTTCAGTGCTTAGGGTCTTTGGAAAAAATAACCTGTTTAGTCTGAAATTTTTATTTCTTGATGACTGTCAAAAATTATGGTTTCTCCAAAATATAGAGCAAAGCTGATCCAGTAATTTATTTTGCATTGTGAGAGTAAAATCCCTCCTTAAAGCCAAGTTGTAGAATAAGACACACGCACATAACCCAATGCTTTTGAAGTGACAAGAAAAAAATTTCCAACAAATAAAAAGTATCCAAACCCAGATTCTGAAATACTGCACAACTTGAGTTCACACTTAGCACTACAACAGTTCCATGTGAGAAAAAAAAAAAGAAAGAAAAGAAAAAGGCTGGGTATCTTTTTCTAATTTCTTTTAATAAAGGAATATATTGATGATACTCGAGATGGGATCTCTCTTGAAGTTATGCCCCATTTATGCCCTTAATGACATCTCATTGTGCAATTTGTGCTCCTCAGGGGATTACTACTTCCAAGTTATTACTGGAAGATATTTCAGGAGTTGCTAGTCACAGACCTGCATTTCCCGTGTTAACTTTGCTACATTTTGCATTATGTTCTAACTATGAAGCTTTACTTTAGAAAGGGAAAAAGCATTTATTTTGTGAAGATGGGTATCAAAACAGAAGCAGATGTGCTTGTCTTGCACAGTCAATCCAGTTTTGCAAGATGCTGTCTCCAAGCTCACAACTGCATCAGCAGAGTGTGAATTTTATGGCCTGCGACATTGTAAAGGCTGGAAGAGTAAGTGCAGAAGTCTTCTGGGGCTGCTGCTCCTCCATAAGGACTCGATAAACTTTCCAAGTTGTTTAGTGGTGCAAATTCTGAAGAAGCTGCTAGAAGCAAATAGGAATCACCAGGTGAATGGCTAAAAATGTGTATTTTTTTAAGTGCAAATGCCCAAACCCTGAATTGCTGCTATGGAGTTTCATTAACATTACTGCGTTAGTACCACTGCAAAATGTGGGGAGTCAAGCTTGCTTCTCTACATCTCTGAAGCAAGTGGCATTGGAGTACTATATGCAAATATAACTGCTTTGCATACAATTAGTTATAATGGAATTCAAAATAACTTTATTTCTGTGGTCAGGATGGAAGAAAGGTAGCTAACTAAATATTATCTAATGTAATTGATATTATTTTAATGTGTTTTTTAGTATAATTTAGGAAACCTTGGTATAGCGTAACATTTGTATGAGTGGGGCGAGCACGACATAATCTATAGGAGGCCAGCAACTTTTAGAGGGGCTGTTGAAGGGCTCTGTGGCTGAAAAAATTCATCCTGGAATTTTAGAAAGAATAATACTTAAAAATCAGGGACCTACATGTGGTTATTGATGTTGGCTGCCTCTGTGCTGTAAATGAGTGAGATTCAATCATTCGACAAGCCTAAAACAGAAACACCTCTTTTTCTGACAAAGGGGTTAAGTTTGCAAGTGGGATATTTTGAAACATACACAAAAGAAGAACCTATAAAAATCTGTGAAGAGCAGACTGAAAATACTTGGTTGTAGCTCTGATCCCAGTTGATGCTTTGGGAATCCCTGAGATGTTCTCTGAGGTGCTGCTATCTGGAGATTGTATATGCTGTATATATCTTGGTTAAGAGCCATGCCTCAGACAAGCAGATGTGGAGCCTGTACCCTGATGGGGTCTCCTCTCATGCCAGTTAGACTTGGGGATCCAGTGGAGACAAATCAGTCTTCAAAACAGTGCGGTAGCTCTCTTTCCACCTCTTTTCCTGATTATTTTTTGTGGAGTTCAGGGCTAAGTAGAAGTACCACTACATAGGGTGGTTGAGTAAATGCTGTGCAGCCTCGATTAGGTGTGTCTGAGGCCGTGGTGAATATTTTTATCACTCACTAGTCCTTGTGTTGGGGCTCGATCTGCTTCTGGAGGGTTGCTGAATGTCTGCCTTGGCTTCCTAGGCAGGATGGCTTCTGTTGAGGCTTTTCTCATGGCTTTGTTACAGTTCAAAAGTTTTTATATCAGCGAAAGGTATTATTATCTTTAATAATATGAAAAGTAGAGGTAATAGCAGGGTTATCATAAAGACCACATGTGCTGCAGTAATCTGAAAGCCTGATTTGGCTCTGGAATGAGGTTGGTTTCCTCACTCTGTCAATGTAATAACTGGAGCCTGAAATGTAGCAGCTTCTACTGTCTGTGCTAGAATGAAGAGTCCTTGTCACAAGAAATGAGTCTTTCCCCTTAAATAATTATTTTTACCAATTTGATTGTTGTTAATGTTCTGATTAGTACACGATGAATCAGAAAAAGTTATAATATTATTGATTTTCATTCATACTTTAGTGCATTTCTTCAGCAGTTCTGCAACTGTAGGTGATTCACTGGCATCTTGTTGTGCTGCCATAGTTGTTTTTGTTTGCGCAATTGAATTTATTTATTTAGCTAACAACAGGATATTTGAAATTGTACCTTAGACTTATATTTGATTCCATTCTGACATTTGAATGCTATACGTAATTGTCTCTGTTGTTCTGATGTTGCCTAGAAAACTGCCAGTGTACATGATGTTTAATGTGCTCCTCAGTTGCTTAAACTTGGTCCCAAACCCAGAAGATAACAGGAATGCTTCTAAAAATGTGAAGTGTCCAGCTGAAACTGCTTGTCTGAATTTTGGGATCTTGGTCATAACACTAAAATTATATTAATACAGATGTAACTAAGTAACTTGATGTAATTAAGTAATTTAACTGCCTACTAATCCATCCTTTGGTTTCTAGGGTTGCCTAGGGTTTAGTGAGTCTCTTTTATTTACACTGAACTGTTCATGTTTTTAGGAATGTACTTAGTAACTGTAAGGAAGGCATAAAAATACAAAGGGAGTAATGGAAGAATCAACAATTTGGACAGCAAACAAGAAAAAAACTTCACTGATTTGGGGTAAACCCAGCTGAAGGCTATTGGAGATAAGTCATCTGAACCTCATGGGTGTTAATTAGCAGGTGTAATCTGGAAAAAAATAAGGCAGAACATGAGCAGTGATAAAGATAATAGACCTACGTTCTGAAAAGCAACTCTGCTTTGAATTGCGTAGCCTCAAAGGCATCCATGGGCTTGATGTTGTAGATATGAGAGGGGAGGGGGGAAATGCCTGTCCTTTGGGGAGTGGGCTGGAGACAGTTGAGGGGTGTTGTGCCATCCCCACTGCTACCTCAGGGTTGGTACCAGTCAGGAGGTTCTCGAGCATTGCACTTGCTCAAATGCCTATACACAAATGCACAGAGCATGGGGAACAAACAGGATGAACTAGAGATCTATGTGCAATCTCAGGACCATGATCTCTTTGCAATCACTGAGACATGGTGGGACAGCTCACATGACTGGAACACTGCATGAGATGTCTGGTCCGTAAGGTGCATAAATTAGCTTATGATTACCTGCTAATATAGTAAATGCTTTTGCATCCATTTGAGAGTGAAACATCTCGGAAGCAAAGCACAGTCCCTGCCAGTGATGCCCCTGGCAGCACCCGCCCACTGTCACACAACTCAGTGGCAACCTTGGCATGACACCTAATATAGAGTATCTTTTTCTACTGTAATGAATAAAGAGTGTTGGGGGCTAATTAGAATCATGTTCATTCTGAGAGAGGATGTGTTTGAAAATGTCTTTTAGCTGGTCGACAAGTGAGCAGAGGAGGTGATCCCAGCCTGTCTCCCTGTGCATGCTGCTCCCCACTGCATCTCACTGCTTTATGAGGACATACAGAGGACCTGGCCATGAGACTAAGCTCTCTCCTCACATCAGGGACATTCTGTGGTGAGCCTGGATGCCTCCAGGGTTACTCAGCTGGGGCTGTCCCAGGCAGGATGTTTTCTGCTGGAGAAAGGTCAGTGGGGAGGGAGAGAGGTGTTTCAAGTAGCTGAAAGGAGATCATTGACAAGTGGCAGACCAGCAATTCGTTCAAAATGATCTGCCTCTTAAATGTTTGGCAAACAGTAGGGCAGGGATTTTCACGGGTTCTGGCACTGCAGGTGGCTATATAAATTAATACAGGTTATAAGCAGGGCCAACTTGTTTGTAGAAAAGCAGAAGCCAACCCACAGAAGAGATGCTTTTGAATTTTGGACGCTGAACAAAGTTTTAAGCTCCAGTAGGGCCCATATTTTTTTCTTTTTCCCAGCCTTTCTCTAAACACCTTCCTTTATTTATTTTTTATTTTCATTTGCTTCTGTCTCCCTTTACATTCTTAGATCACTAATAGCTCAAGCATGACTGGGCTTCAGTCCAGACTCCTGGCATGAGATGCCAGCCTTCGCTGGCCTTGATCTGACTGCAGAAGGCCAGGGCTCTTTTTCTGAGCAGCCAGTAGCAAGGAGAATTGAATCTTTTTTCAATGGGTGGGTGATGCATCCAGATACAGGAGCAGCACATAAGAAATCAGTTTGAGTTTAAAAAGCAACAACAAAA
Source organism: Ceyx melanurus (assembly GCA_024611195.1). Lineage (NCBI taxonomy): Eukaryota > Metazoa > Chordata > Aves > Coraciiformes > Alcedinidae > Ceyx > Ceyx melanurus. The sequence continues at coordinate 101,411 of JANHGL010009206.1, read as the reverse complement.
TATACTAGGGTGTGTTGTTGTTTGGGTTTTGTTGTTGTTTTTTTTCCTAACAAGTAGTCTGAAAATTTATTCTCTATGAAGGAGCATATTAATAAAATAGGTTTTAGTGACAACTCAAACGCAAATATATTATTATTATTATTAGTGATTGACACGGGTTTCTAAGCCTGTTTGCTGAAAAAAAGCATAATAAAAATTATGTGCATTGCAGCAGTGTTTTGAATGAAGTTGTGTTGTCTGTGATGTGCAGTGTGACAGTTCTAGAGAGCTGATGGTCCTACAGAGTTACAGTCCAGTCTGTAAGAAACAAAAAAAAAAAAGGAAAAAGAGAATTTGTTGAGGGAGATACAGGGATGGGGAAAGAAGAGCTATTGCTATTATGTTTAAAAAAAAAGTTTGGAAAATTGTTTTGGTATCAGGAGGTCTACAGCAAATAGAAAATAGAAAACAAACCTGATTCTCAGTGAAGCCCTTCAGCTGTTAAACCATCCTTCTTTTCTGATCTGTTTCTTATGTATCCCTCATTAGTGTAACTCCAAGCTTCTTACTATAGTGCCTTGATAGATCTAATGGGTCATGGGTTTATTAATCCCACTCTATATTTGGAAGGGCCTTGTGTCTGGTTGCATTTGCTGCTGTTCAGAAAGCCTCTTTGGAGGCTTTTGGTTTCTTTGCTTGATTTTAAATGTTTGTGTCACTCTGTGCTTGCATTTGAGAAGGAAGGTGGAAAGGAGCTATGAATGTAGTACTGAAGGCAGTAGGGATTGTGGTGATCCTTAATTCCTGGTGGTGTTTGTTATCAGTTGAAGCCTTCATTTCAAATACTTAGATTTTTCAGAGTTCACACATTAAGCACCTTTAAGATGAGGACAGACATGGATTGATTAGATCTTGAAAGTCACCGAAGATACAGGGGACATGTTTAACATGCTTGTGATAGTGTGTGTTACCGATGAGGCACCCTGGAAAATTCTGTTGCGGATTTGAGGCAAGAGCTTCATTTCTATGAAATTCCTGCCAGTATCAGTGTTGGCAACTCAGGTTTGGAAACTCTCACTTTCTAATCTATTACAAAGCTGATTTAACAAATAGCTAGTACTTGAGGTTGAAATAAATAATCTGATCTGCCTTTTTTTTTCTTCCCCAACACTAATCTTGCCTGAGCTTTGCATGATACTGTTCTGCTCTAACAAAAAGTTTACTTCCAATTTTGCCTTTGCAGTCTGTTTTCAGAAATAATATTTGAGACTTGTGACTATGAGGGGTGGGTATATTGGGTAAGAGAAGGAGTTGCATGTTTCAGTGAGGAAATTGAAGATGTAAAATAGCATCCACAAAAATGCTGGCTACATATGAAAATAAACTTTAATGGTTTAGTGGGTATATATATCCCCTTAAAGCTGGTCTGCTTTTGTCCAGTAAAAAAGGAACACCATGGTGGCCCTGTCTTCTATTTCAGTTCACCCTCAGTAAGCCAGGTGAAGGGTCCAGAGCACAAGTCTGGTGAGGAACAACTGAGGGACCTGGGGTTGTTCAGCCTGGAGAAAAGGAGGATCAGAAGAGACCTCTCTTGACAACTCCTTGACAGGAGGTTGGATCCAGGTGGGTTTGATCTCTTCTCACAAGGAACAAGTGATGGGACATTTCCTCTTGGAAATGGCCTCAAGCTGTGACTGGGGAGGCTTAGGTTGGAGCTGAGGAACAATTTCTTCCCTGCAAGGGCTGTCAGGCCTGGCCCAGGCTGCCCAGGGCAGTGGTGGAGTCGCTATCCTTGGAGGGGTTTCAAAGCCAAGGGCTTGTGGTGCTGGGGAATGGTGTTTAGTGGTGACCTGGCAGTGCTGGGTTAATGGTTGAGCTTCATGATCCTGAAGGTCTCTTCCAACCAAAACTGTTCTATGGTTCTATGATTTTGACATCACCAGCCCAGTGACTATTTCACATGTCTTCCTTCAGTTTGCCTTCTTGCCTCCCCATCTTTCCTCCTCCCCAGCAGCTATCCAGGAAGATGTGAGGGTTCAGAGAGAAGTCATCGCGCGTGTGTTAACCATTGAAATGCAGCGGGGAGCCTGGCGTGGTTTAGTGTCGGGAGGGGAGCCAGCTGGCCTGCTTATAGCACTGGGCTTGGTGGAACAGGAAGATTATATTCTGATCCACAAACTTATATCACACAATGAAACTTTATGAAACTTGTGAAGGCAGCATGAACTCGTGGAGTAAGTGCTGGATGGGGAGCAAGGAACTTCACAGTTATATTTCGTGGTTATATTCTCGTTCCTGTCAAAAAAATTACCAGAGGGCTTTGAATAAAAGATTTATTCTGTGTCACTCCCTTTATGAACAAAGTGAGACATTGTATTTTCTTTGGCTCAAGTTTGTAGGTAATTAAACTTTACACAAAGTTTGTTGCATACTCTAAAGATATGTTTTATAAGCAGAACATTTACTTTTTCTTTGGTTTACAACACCCCCACCTCTTAGTAATAAAAGATGTCATGGAATTGTGTTAATAAAAAAATAATTATAATAATAATTCTTATTTGACAATAGCAAGTAAAATTTATTGACAAGTACCAGGTTTTTTATTGTGTTTTCTTTTTAAAGTATGTTCTGATCAGAAGCTCCTAAGTCTCATTTCATAAATAGCTCCTTCTGTAGACACTCTGCATTGAGAGCTGATTTGAAACAGATCTATGGTGGAGATGCATCCGTGGAGACTTTTAAGTCCATATGGTGAGACTGCCTAAGGAGTCAAATACTTTGTGGAAGGATCATGCAATTAATCAAAAAAAGTAGTAATGTTTTCAGTTAATTTAAATCTATTTAGTTTTTTTGGTTGGTTTTTTTTAGGTGAAAAAAAGTGTCTCCACTTCAAAGAACAGGAAAAAATCTTCATTATTTCCTGTTTACTCACTTTTTGGTGGCTGTCACAATCCATATACTTTTAAATATTTTGTTCAATAAAATCTGTTATTTCTTAGTCACAGAGAAAAACACATGACTTAAGATACAACACAGTGTTATTTTTTTTATATGGTTTTCCTTTATCAGATACACAGCACCTAGGAAAGATACACTGAGCAATTTGGCTTTCATTAGCCTTACTAAATAGAAATTAATTTATTTTTCCTATGACACTTTTAAGAATGGATGGATAGATTAAAATCTGTAATTCTGTAGATACCTTGGTGTTAGCATGCTTTTAATTTATTAAATGTAATATATTCTCCAGTCTATTTTTGAGGCTCATTCTATGTATAAAAGTTTTGTTGGCATAATTGGTTAAGATGGAAGAAGTAGGAGATGGGTGGCATTGACTTGCCACCCATATAATGTTTAAATGTGTTCCATTAAATTGTAAAAGTAATTTGGCTTGCTTTTTTCTTGGGTTTTCCAGTAGAAATGGTTTCCTTAGCTTTCAAACTTTTTCTGATGTTTCTGTGCATTGGAAAAATGTATTTTATGTTTGCAAAATGCTAGGCATATTGACCTTTGATCTTTTGTCAAACTCCTCCTTGTTTAACTGAAAGCTGCATTTGAGAATGTTGATGATGATGATTGCTTTTTTTTCTGTTCTAATATTTAGAAAGTGAAGTGAAAGAAAAGTACTTGATATTAAGAACCTGAGCCTTCAGAGGGCTGAGGCCACTTCCTAGATCTTCTTTCATGACCTTGCTTAATTAAATTGCTCAATCTGTCCAGAACTGAGCTGCCTGCCTTTAGTGTGGAATGCTTCTTATCCCTTGCCTTTAAGATTATCAGGGAGAAAGTGTCTTGTTATGTTTATATAGATCTGTGGAAGCCTTTAGCTGCTTTTTTGTGATGTGAATATAAAGAGCTGATGCTGTAGAGTACTTTAGGGTGGCTGAGATTAGATTTTTGGATCCCTGCCTGTGATCCTCTGTAGGCTGAGTACACTGTTAGTGCTCTCCATGCAAGTGGCCAGGCGGGGTTAACACCCCAGGAGGACAAACTGATGCAGTTTCCAATGCTTTCTAGAGCACGGCCCCCTCTGCTGTAGCCACTTCACCTTCTGTATGACACCTTATACCATCAGGGCTTAGGGCAATTAAATGGGATTTTTAAGTGGCAGCGAAAGAATGTTAATTGATGTGTGAAATATAATTATCCTCCTGGGCTCCTTGGCTCTCTTTTGTTCGTGACTGGTTTTGATTAAACTGCTCTACTTTCTGGGCCTATTGTATCCATTCACCCACTCTTTTCTTCCTAGAAGCAGGAGATCTCTAAAAAAGGCTGTCTACTTGTGCATCCCAAATATTTCCTAAGGCAGGAAAAAAAGGGGAGGGGAAATGCAGGCAAAAATCAGTCATCCTGCTTGGTATGTGGGTCCTTTGCTGAAAGCTGTTTTTGGGTTGGAGCCCTGCATCTGGACTCCAGCTCATGCCAGCTGAAAAGGAAACTTCTGTATTATTTTGCTTAAAAGGCAACAAGTCAACGTTTTAAAAGGCAACCTGAGGGGATTTTTTTCAGAGACTTGACCTGATTGATCTGGAAAATAAGTTAAATGAGGTGTGGCCAAGAACTTCTTAAAGCAATCAAGCAAATACTTTCTTACCAAGATGGTCAGGAAGCAAGAGGGTGGGATACTATATGTTCTGCTAAGAACTGCCTCTAAATAATTTTCCTTATTTTTGTCCTGGTGGGCTATCATAATGCCCTCCATATGGGTGATTATAACCATCAGGATATTCAATAATTTGGATATTTGTAGAGAATGTTTCTTCTGTGTGAACAAATGGCATTGAGGAAGTGGGAAGAAACCAAAACTAAATCTCTGTGTTGTGATTTTCTCCATCTTGGGTCTTCAGAAAATTGTTTTTTACAAAACTCTACAGGGTGTTAGTGTAACAATAAAATACTTTTTTTTTTTTTTTCTTTCCCATCACCAACAAAATTGGGCTTGTATTTGAGTCAGGGTGGACTTTTAAAAGATAGATACTGTTAGTTTTTTTCTTTCCTGAAATTGTGAATTCCGACATGTATGTTTATAAATATATACACACAAATTGTCATTAGAAGTCTACTATAGGGGTGTTGATCGTTAGCAATTTGGCTTTCCAGATACCATGTAATATGTGTCCAACAAACGTAACAGCTTCAGAAAGTCTTTATGCTGAGTGAGGGGAGGTCCTGTCCTTCTCAGATAAAGGGGGAGAATTTACAGGCTAAACCCTCCTTTGTTCAGCTGAAACTCTGGTGTCCTGCAGTGGACTGACCTGCCCCTGCACATCTGAGGGTCTCTATATTTCGGAAGGCAGACAGGTAGATTGTGGAATGTTGGGTTACTTTGGTCCTGCCATTACACCAAGCTTTGCTGCAAAAACATGTCACACCAAAGATAGGTGCTCCATTTCCAGCAACAAGACCATGATGGTATGTCCTGATGTATCCCAGGCTCCCAGCAAATACTTATAGTCTGTGTTCTTGTATCATTAGAAACAATTAGTGTTTCCTAATAACTGCCCTCATGCAATGGATGATCTTGCAGTTGTTACTGATCTCTGTTTCTGCAGACTTCTGTTGTAATCCCTCCTTAGTCTTCCCTTTTTTCTAGAAGTCTGTTTAGTCTCTCTGTCTTTCCTGTATATCTCTGAGTGCTACCTGAAAGGAGGTTGGAGCCAGGTGGGGGTTGGTCTCTTCTCCCAGGAACAAGTGATGCCACAAGAGGAAACTTCCTCAAGTTGTTCCAGAGGAGGTTTAGGTTGGACATCAGGAAAAATTTCTTCCCGGAAAGGGTTGTCAAGCCCTAGACCAGGCTGCCCAGGGCAGTGGTGGACTCCTCACCCCTGGAGGGCTTTAAAAGCCTGTAGATGTGGTGCTGAGGAACATGGTTCAGTGGTGACCTATCAGTGCTGGTGTACTCTTGATGATCTTGAAGGTCTCTTCCAACCAAAATGATTCTGTGATTCTGTTGAACCCTGTTGCTTTTAATATTGTCCTTTCTGTAACTTTGCTGTTAAATGTCTCTGAGGTAACTAGAAACAGCATGTGATATTCAAGATCTTGGAGTCACTGGTGGTAAAATGAAGTTTATGTTTTAGCTTTCTCAATTACTATCTTTCTATTTGTCCTTCATCTATATCTAAGCATTTGTTAGATTTTGACAATACCACAATGATGTCTCTTGAGATGCGGCACAGGTGTCTGTTGCCTAACACAGACAACAGTGTGATTGTTCAAGTGATGTTTTCATAATAGTGGTCTCAATTCATCAGCTCTCAGACAGATTGGAGTCCCATAATAGAGCACCCTGGAACCCAAAGGCTGAAGCTGCATCTTTAGTTTTCAGAAGGAACTTGAATCCACATTCAATACCTTAAAAAATGTACAGACTGCTGGTTTACTTTAATAGCCCATCTCATGTATTTTTTCCATTAAAACAATTGGATTTTTTTCCCACCAGTGTGACATGAAAACATGTTTTGAAATGTTACAGCAAATGGAAATGTCTGGCAAACAACTAGGTTTTGGATTTTTGCCCACCTATATTCCTGCATAGCCTATACACTTGTGCAGAACGTGATCTTTTATGGCATGAAAATAATACAGCGATGGCCTGAACTGTGGCTGTAAGTTAAAAATAATAAAAAATGAAATAAATCGATTTAAAATACTGGAAGGTCAAAAGGTAACTGAAGGCTAGTGAGGGAGAGACAGGATGAAAGCTGGTTCCAGGAGAGGCTAAGAATTCCAGAGGGCAGCAGCAGCAGCTCTGACTGTTCCATTCCCACCCAAGGGTTTAGGTTAGATTGCACATAGCTCTGTCTTTCCAAAGCATGCTGGCATGTGCCATGTCCATCCCAAAATGCCAGTCATTTGCTAGGACATTGAAGATGTTCCGCTTCTCTGCAAAGCAGAGGCTAACAAATGAAGAAAGAATGCACAAACCTGCATTTTAATGACAGCTGAGATAAATGACACCTTTACCAGGGCTTGGAATGCAGAATACAGAACCGGAGGCTTAGGATGTACATAAATCACTTTCAGGAGTTGGGGAGGTGGGTGTTTGACACTTTTTCTGTCACAATCCTAAGCAAGGAAGAAGGAAATGGAGAAATCCTCAGTTAGTGGAGCTGCTTGGTGGAGAGAGTCACTAGATCCCTTGATACTGCAGCTCTTGTTCTAGCTCATTTAGCACCACAACCCTCCATAAACCAAAGGGAGTACAACATGCCTAATGTAGCGTGAGGAGCAAGGCGGGTGCGCCTGACGGTGGAGATTTACTGCTACCTGATGGACCTTGGCGAACAGCAGCCTCCTCCCCCTTGAGAACCATCATCACCATCTCCTCTTCCTCTCACACACCTGTGCACATGCACAGACACACACACAGACTCTTGGGCATGCACTTTCAGTCTTTTGTTTTCCCTCATTAGAAGTGCCAAGACGCGTGTCAAATGCCTGCAGCGCTCTCCTGCTTTATGGTTTTATTATAGTACTATTATGACTTCTCTAATTTATTTTTCCTCTTTGTGTGTCTTACTACTTACACTGCAAGTGTTTATGCCAAGCGGAGATAATCTCTTTGTGTGTGTTCCTGTCTACATACATATCTTTATTTTTGGATGGGTTCTTAAAGGGGGATGAATATTTGCCTTTACCCTCTTTTTCAGGCATGGCAAAGGACAGAATCAGCCCCTGTTCTGAATATTGTGCTGTTTTCTTAATAATTACTGTTCTATAGGATTGCTGCCGCATCTCTGTTTGCCCTCAGATTTCCACAGCTCTATATTGCAGGTGTAAGTTCAATACGTGTGGAGGTGTATATGATGTCAGCGAAGCTGGCACTGTTCTTTAGAAAGGAATATTACTTGACTTATGCCTTTAATATTGTAGAGATTATAATTTTTTTAAAATAATGTCTATTAATTTATTCCTTATGTAATTGAACTAGAATTAAAAATCCTCCACACTAGTATGTATCTAGACTAGATTACAGTTGGTGGAGTACTGAATCATATTAAAGTGTTGTAGGAAGCTCTGCAATGTAACATCAGCAAGGATCCACTAGACGTGAGCTCAGCCAGTTTGAATGCCATACTCCCATCACCTACATGCCAGGTGTGAACACAGACATGCGAGCAAGCTGCCTGATTTTGGTGCTCTGAGCCTGACCAGCCTTCCTCAGGAACCTCACCTGTGTGTCCCTCCTGTGACAGCAAGTACTAGGTTCTCTGTTCTCATGGTCATGTCTGATTGCAGTCAGTGTGAGCCAGTGCCTGGGCAGCTTTGCCAAGCAGAATCCCCTTCCCTTTCTGCATTAGAAACTTTCATCTTCACATATAGAGGTTCCTTATATCCCATAGGAATCCTTATATGTTCTCTCACCATGCTAAAATTCTGTATTTCACTCTAAAAGGCTTCCTGGGCTACTGTTTGCAGGAAAACCACTCTGTGTAGTAAGCTGAGTAACTTGCATTTCCTTTGAGCAGCTTTGGCTGCTCTGGCACTAGTTGTCAGTGCCAGACTAAAACTACAGCAAGGAAATCCAAAATGAACATTGCTGTGGGGCCAGGACCTTGGCTTCATGACTCATCCATTTGGAGAAGTACCCGCCTAAAAAGACTGATTCTGAGATAGCCCCATGTAATTGACACGAGAGAGACTCTCAGCCAAAATTCAAATCCTGTTTCCACTTGTTGTAGGAACAGGGGAAGTGGATCTGTCCCAAAACAGGCCATGAAACTGGGGCAGGACGTTGCAGTATCCTTTTTCCTCTGCATTTGCCTTTGCTCCTACACTTGCCCTTCCTTTAGGACCCTTCTAACCTTTTGAATGGGAAAGGCAAGTGTCTTCCTGTCCTACGTGTTTATCGAGTGAACTGGTGTGGGCTGGGTTTGAGGGAGGCTATAGATTTCCTGGCAGTTGCTCAACCCTCCATGTCCCAGCCTTCTGTGCAAACAGTTCTCCCAGCCCCACCTCTTGGAGTATTTGCTGTTGCTGTGTCTTACAAGAGACACTCTGGAAGCCTTTTATAATCCATTGAATGGCCTCCACTTACTATATGATGTGTTCTCTTATTTTCTTCAAAACATAGAAAACTGAATTACTATATTTTTAACAGATAACACCTTAGATGCTGAAACATAAAGCAAGCTATACCTGACCAGAAGGTATTTGCTGTCACAAAGAATAAATTGGGACCCTTTCACCATCTAGGTTGCCGGTGGTAAGTTTATGGCCTCATTTGCTTGCTCCAGATAAGTCTGAATACCACTCATGGAAAGCCAGGGGACCGAGATGCACCTTTCGAAGGCTGTCATTAACCTGACAATCTGTTGGTCTGTTATGGGATTGAAATCTCCTGGGACCAACTCTGTCTCGCAGCAGAACCTACACACAAACCGATGGGGCTGATGTGCCTTGGACACGTCAGATGTGTAAATCTCGGAGTTTCTAAGCACAGGGTCACTATGCATGGGCACACTTCCTGCTAATCTGCAGGCACAAACACTCAGCGGCTCCAGACGCTTGAAGAAATAAACACACTGGCTGAGCATTAATATTTTATCACAACACACTAAAGTTAAACCTCACTGATCCAGAGTGACCTGCAACCACTCAATAAAATGTTTCTTTTCTTCCTTTTTTTTTTTCTTTTTTTTTTTAAATAATTTAACTTTTTACAGGGGGAAAATAAGAAATGGTCTCCTGCATGGCAGGCTTCACGTGTATAAGCAGAGCCATTTCAAGCAGGAGCAGAGCTGTAGAAGAGAGCAGAGAATGTTGCTTTGGAAAGGTTTGTAAGTTCAAGGAGGGCAGTTTAACAGCTTTGCTTGTTGTCCCTGCTGCATAAGGTGACCCTGGACACACTTAGTGTTACTTAGAGAGTACCCAGTCACTGCACACTGAAACCAGCAGCTCCTGCAACTATTACCTGATAGGCACTGCTGGAATACAGCATCACCTTTGAAAGATACTTGCTTCACAGGACACTTGCTTTGTGACAGGACCAGATGGAGTGGCTGCAAGCTGTGCCAGGGGAGGTTTAGGCTGGGTAATAGAAAAAATTTCTTCACTGCAAGGGTTATCAACCATTGCAATGGTCTGCCTATGGCGGTGGTGGACTCACCATCCCTTGAGATATTTAAATGATGTGTGGACCTGGTGCTTAGGGTTGAGTGGTGAGCTTGCAGTATTGGATCAAATGTTTGACTAGTTGATTTTGAAGGTGTCTTCCAACCAAAGCCATTTTGTGGTTCCGTGATTCACATTGCTGCCATCAGAACACCCCGTGAGCTAGTCTGTGGTAGATGACTTTATGATGCATATGGTATAGCTGCTTTTGCATTGAACACAGATGATGGTCAAATCAGAACTTCCATGAGGCCAGTAGGAAGTAACTCCTGAGCTGTATTCTGCAGAAGACATTGTCTCACCACATAAGGGTAGATGGGTCATGGAGATACAGTGATCTGGGTCCACAGGCAGCCAGACAGGGTTAGAAGATTAGTCTCTAATCTTAGAAACTCACTTCAGAATTTTTAGCTGGTTGTTAACATGGTTCCTAAAGCTTGGAACTAAAAATTGTCACCTTTTCCATGAATTAAGTGGCTGGATGTGACCTGGAACTACTCAAGGTGAGCCAGTGTGGTACCTTATATGCCATATAGCAAAAAAAGGACTTCACACCCAATGTTTTTTATTTTATGGTAACATAAAGCAGTTGAATTACTCTCATGGTGGATTCCCTCCTCCCTCCCATGTTGTTTTAAGTCGCTGAATGTGTTTAAATCGAGTCTTAAAGAATTATTTAATTTACCTTGCTTTGCAATTTATGTTATCTTATTTCATTTGAGTTTATCATTAAGTTCTAAGCACTCTGGGATATGCACATAAAGGGAGTTACATGTGTCCGTCTCTGATCCATTGAAACAAGGAAAGAACAAGATAAAGGATTCCTTTTGAGCAGAGTTGGAGGCTGTGAACCCCGATGACCACATGAGGCGGTGGAGAGCATCAGAAAAACTTGTGAAGGGAAACATGAACACTAGCTGTGGCTGCTCCAGCGTTTGGTCACATTTACAAGGACCATAAAATATACTAGGGGGAAAATGTAGGAACTGAAGTGCAATTTATACAGTAACATTCTGATAAACTCGGGATCAGCTGGTTTTGATCGCAGAGCAGTTTGGTACAGGAGCACCACTTGTGCATTATGAGTGAGGATCGGAGGAGGCTTAAAGCAGCTGTGCTTCTATATTTGCTCATTCTCTGTATTCAAACCTTGGCTTGAGAGCTCAAAGGAAATGAGATGTGTTTTGCATAACCCAGTTGCAATCAGTGGAGAGACCTACTAATCTGCTGGTGCTGCTTCTGACCTTTCCAGGATCTGATTCCTTATCAGAAAATGAAAACATTTGAAAAAGAGGAACAAACTTTTTTATCTGGGGGGGTTTGTAAAAATTTGAAAGGTATTAGTGAAAAGGAAGATTTGGACAAAAATATCATGTAATATTGTATAAAAATATCTTCTGGCCAGAAGAATCGGAGGTTATCTATAGAAGTGTCTTTTTGCAAACTAATCTCTGAGATTATTTTCTTCACTTTTGCTGTTTTTGGGAATGCCTATAGCAGTGCATATCCTGATGGCATTGAAAATAAAAGCATTCCATTATATATCAGTAGTGATAGATTTGTTCAAATGTGGCTCTTCCTCTAAGACTCAAAATGTAAAATGGGGCCACTGGTCCCAAGTAACAGCAGATGGGGGAAGACCTTGAAAAGTAAAGCTTTGGTGTTGAGAACTTGGAATAAATCAGGGTCATTCATGGAAATAACTACTAAATCCCAAACTACACTGCCTCTTCTGATTCAAATGTTTGTTTAGTTAAGGCTGTAGTGCAAGAAATAAATCCTGAAATTATAATGACTTAGTCTGTGTGCCCCCACCTTCCTTCCAGTTTTAGCATCCATCTGGAAACTCAGATCTTAATTTTCTCTCTCATTTTCTGCCTTCTTATTTCAGGGCATAAATAATCAGGCAGATCTGCAGAAACTGAAGAATTCAGTATATGCAGATTAATAATTGGATGTGAAAAACGGATATCAACTGTTGAGAAAAAATCTGCTGGAGATTTGGAAGCCTGTTCGACATTAAGGAAGCAGGTGCCAAATGCTTCCCAAGTTATTCTAGAAGAGCCTGCTCCTTTTTGCAGAGAATGGAGGCAGTTCACCTTCCTTCATCTACCAGAATGGGGAGAATTGCTGTGAGATCATCAATTGAATGGTTGCACAAAATCAAGGAAATAGTATTAGTTACTCCCCAAGATGACTGTGCAGCTCTGGGTTTGAGCTGAATTATCGAGTTGCAAAGCTGCCGGTCTATGAAGGATGGTGAAGGTGCAGGGGTATGGTTGCCAGCCCTTTTTGTAGAGGGGACTCCTAGAGTTCAAGCAATTGTGAGGAGAGCCTTTGTGTGCTCATTGTGGGCCACTCTCACCCTCCTACAGTCAGGGCTAAATAGCAGGTTTGCTCACATATGCTCCCTTCTCCTTCGTAAACACAAAATCCCTTGAACAAATAGCGGACATTTTTTTTTCCTGCTCTTCTGTTTATTAGAAGGACTTAGCTAATCCCTGCGTTTACGAGTAGTAGGGTGCGTCAACCTACAAGCCAAGGGAGTTAATGAAATTCATCTGTTCTGTATTTGAAGGGAGGGGGAAGGCACAACCAACTTTCAGCATAACACAGAAATATGACTAACTGCTGTTTGCAGGCAGAGGCTCAAAAAGGAGTAGTGGGTGGGAGGAGGTGAAGTGGCTGAATGGGAGAAATGAAGGGAAATATTCCCCCTTCAATTAGAGCAATTAAAAAGTAGTAAAAATAAACCACCCAAATGAGAGTCTGGCCAAAACAAAGTCTTAATGTACACTTTCGGTTTAAAGAGTCTGCCAGAGGCCACCACCATGTGTTGCCACAGCCCTCTTGTGTCTGTCTCTGACATTAAGCAAACCCCAGGTCAAGAGTGAGGATAAGGGCAGCTGTTGGAACCTGCTCCAGCTGCAGTGTACTGGACAGCCAGGGCATGGTGTTCTTGGAGCAGACCTGACAAGGGCCAGGCACTGTGGCTTTCCTGGGTCCAGCCTTCAGTGTACACCTAAAGTTCAGCACGTCCAACATTAGGAGAATCATAAAATTGTTTTGGTTGGAAGACACCTTTAAGATCATTAAGACTGCAACCATCAGTCCAGCACTGCCAGGTCACCACTAAACCATGTCCCTTAGCACCACATCTACAGGTTTTTAAAGATCTCCAGGGATGGACACTCCACCACTACCCTGGGCAGCCAAGACTACATCAAGCCCAACTTGACAATCCTTTCTGGGAATAATTTTTTCCCAATGCCCAACCTAAACCGCCCCTGGCATAAGTTGAGGCCATTTTATCTTGTCCCATCACTTGCTCCTTGGGAGAAGAGACTGATCATTCAGCCTTCTACTAGAGAAGATGGCAGCACATGGCATAGATAGGAGGACTCTTCACTGGGTTAGAAACTGTCTGGGTGGCTGAGCCCAGAGGGTGGTGGTGAGCGGAGTAAAATCCAGTTTGCGACCAGTCACAAGTGGTGTCCCTAAGGGCTCAGTTTTGGGACCTGTCTTGTTTAATATCTTCATCAGTGACCTGGACGAGGGAATCTAATGTACCCTCAGTAAATTTGCAGATGACACAAAATTAAGCACAAGTGTCGATCTGCTTGAGGGTAGGAAGGTTCTGCAGCGGGATCTGGAGAGGCTGGAACGAATGGGCTGAGGTCAATTGTATGAGGTTTAACAAAGCCAAGTGCCGAGTCACGTGCTTTGGTCACAACAACCCCCAGGAAATGCTACAGGCTTGGGGAGGAGTGGCTGGAAGGCTGCCTGGAAGAAAAGGACCTGGGGGTGTTGATCAATAGCTGACTGAACATGAGCCAGCAGTGTGCCCAGGTAGCCAAGAAGGCCAACGGCACCCTGGCCTGTATCAGAAATGGTGTGACCAGCAGAAGTAGGGAGGTGATCGTGCCCCTGTACTCAGCACTTGTAAGACTGCACCTTTAGTATTGTGTCCATTTGGGCATCACAGTACAAGAAGGACATTGAGGATCTGGAGCAGGTGGAGAGAAGGGCAGTGAAGCTGGTGAAAGGGCTGGAAAGCATGGCCTATGAAGAGCAGCTGAGGGAACTGGGTTTTTTTAGTCTGGAGAAGAGGAGACTGAGAGGAGACTTATTGTCCTCTACAACTACCTAAAAGGAGGTTGCAGCGAGGCTGGTGTTGGTCTCTTCTCTCAAATTAGTAATGATAGGTTGAGGGGAAATGGCCTTAAGTTGCATCAGGGGAATTTAGATTGGATATTAGGAAGAAATTCTTCACTGAGAGGGTAGTTAGGCAATGGAACAGGCTGCCCAGGGCAGTGGAGTCACCATCCCTGGAGGTGTTTAAAGAATGAATAGATGAGGCACTTGAGGATATGGTGTAGTGGTTAGAGAAATGCTAGGACAAAGGTTGGACTTGATGACCCTGGAGGTCCTTTCCAACCATATTGATTTTGTGATTCTGTGATCCCACCTGGCTCCAACCTCCTGTTGGGGAGCTGTTGATAGTGAGAAAGTTTCCCCTGAACTTCCTTTTCTCTAGGCTAAACAACCTCAATTCCCTTGGCTCCTCCTCAGATAACTTGTTCTCTAGACCCTAGGAAAGGTTCTGTAACTCTGTGTTCATCTATTTATTGGAGAGAATTAAAACCCCTCTGAGAATGTGACAAAGTTCCATTTGATTCTCTATGAAGGTTTTGCTACTGTCTGTTTTACCACTGCATGGCTTGTTTTCTCTGTTCTCATTGTTCTGTTCCTGTTTGGGATTTCCCGGTCTTTTTTTGTTTACCTTCTTGGTCTTTCATTTCATTCCCTAGAGGAACTGCCAGAGTGAAATGACTGCTTCATTGGTCATTTCTCCCTAGTAATTTGTTTGTCAGTATAGATGTATTGTCACATGAGCTTTGCTGAAGTGCAGCAGGAGCCAGCCACCTTGACCTTCTTGTTGTGGTATGTTTCCTAGAAGCCTTAGTCCAGACTCCAAATGCATCTTCATTAGACGTGGGCAAGTAACTTCTGTCTGATTGTGTTGTGTTTTTATAATGTGGAAAGTGGCAGAAGAGTGAGTTAGAGCTGTCAAATCTATAATTGAAGATTTAAAATTATGTGCAAAAAAATGTTGTAACTTGAATCAGGATCTTTGCAACCCAGGGATGTTGTAACCATCAGGCTCAGTGGCTGGAGTTTATGGTATTCCCAGTGCTAGGGTCAATAGATGGTAGTTCTTTATTTTAACCCTGCAAATGCTCATGTAATAATAAGTATATCCTTTATAAAAAAAAATGTTGGATCTTCCCAGTTTTAAAGGAATCAGTTCTATAATTCTAAAGGCATTAAAAGCTTTCTGCATTATAAAATCTGATGAGACAAATTAATCAAATCTTTTAGGGGTACCAAACAGGACAGTGGTTGATTTCAGTGTGTGAAGGAGTATAATGCTGGTTTTGCATCTAATAACATCCTGTTGCTTTGATTTTAGGTCAGTATCTACGATTTTTTAGTAATCTGTAATAGGAAAAAAAAAAAAAATTGGAGGAAGAGCTGGCTTGAGGATTACAGAGTTTGCAGTAGGTCTGTTACCTACAGCGAATGTTACACAGATGTTTAGAGTTTAGTTACAGTGCACCTGAGAGGCAGGGTTGCTCAGCACACACAGGGATGACAGCTCCAAGATAACATAATTTAGAATTAATTAGTAATAGGAAGAAAAAAAAAAATAAAAAATCACCCTATGTGTTAAATAAACTCCCTGAATTGTCAGATTACTATTTCCTTATTTGTACTTTTTTTTTTTTCTTGTTCTGTCCATCATCCTGTTTAGTCTGTGAATTCATAGGGGCAGGAGCTGCTCATGCATAACCTGTTGTACACAATTCATTTTTCATGTGGCTGCATCTCCAGTCACCCAAATTCATGACAACTGCAGTTTTGATTGCTAAAGCACAATACAGCTGAGTAATGAGAAGTAATTTTATTGTACACTGGACATGTTTGAGAATCCCTGCTTTAGATGTGTGTGTTTTACAAACAGTCCCATGCAGTAGTCCCCTCTGGGCCAAGTCCTTTTTCCCATCAAGTGTCTGAAGTGAGGGGGCAGGAATGTGCCAGGGCATGAAATAGCTACATACGCCGTTGTTCTCCGAGTATCAGATGTAGGCCTTGAGACTGTCTTTCCCTGGCTAGGGTTAGACATCAAGTGTAGAAAAAGTCCTGTTCTTCACAAAGCTTTACTGTATCATCCTTTGCTAAGCTGAGCTGGTGGGAAACTGCAGTGTCAGGTTCTATTTAAATGTTCATCAGCCCAAGGTTCTGTCCATGTTTGGTGTCTGAGTCTATGATAGCTCCTGCCAGAGCTTGAGAACTACAGTCTTCGTTTCTGGGATGTGTATAAATACAAATATAAGAAATATCTGTAGGAGTTTACAAAAGCATCCAGGTAATCTTCAATACAGCTAAACCATCTGGGTTTTATTGCTCTAGTTGATAGTCACTTCAGCAGGAAAAGCCAGTATTAATCTGGGGAACTAGCTTCTTACATACCCATTAGGAATGGACTGAAGCCCCTTAGTTTATATTCTGTAATATGGTGAGATGGACTGGGAAGGCAATACCATGGCAGAGTCCATTATACTATCAACTGATAAAGATAAAATATGAGAATGAGATCCATTTTTATTTGGAAAAATGCAGATTGAGGCTCTCTAGGAAGATTTTTCCAAAGCTTCTCAGTGTAATGCAGTGGCAGTGATACCTTAATTGCCAGTCACTTAGGTGGTTATAAGAGTTACTGCAAGATACATGACTGCTGGTGACTATAGGTAAACTGATGAAATCCACAGGATAAATAAACCTTTGTGGAGCTTGCTTTTTATACAGAGATGGCATCTTGCAGCAGTGGTGAGGTTGTGTTCAGCTTATAGTGATCCTGTAGATTCTGAGCCAGCTTTCAAGCATGTGAGTAGTCTGGTAGGTTCCCTGGCATAAAACAGAGGTGAAGATCAGTTACTGGGAGAGGAGAATGGTACTAGTGCAGATGATAAGGAATCTAAATTAAACCATAAGAGAAGACGATGCTATAATATTTAAAAATGGCAAACTAAATAATATATAATTTACAGAAAATGACAGGGTAATGCTGGGACTATTTTTAAATCAACAGCAAATTAGAATTCAAACCTCTGATAGGTTTAACAGATGGTCTGGACCCTAGAATCCAAAACCCACACACTTCATTTCCCAGTATGTTAAGAACAAAATACTGCTATGTAGCCTTTGTGGAATATTTCTTGCTATTAAGCTATGTGTAAGTTAACTTTTGACCAAGAAGGACTGAATTGGGAGTGGAAAAATAGAATAAACTGGTTCAGTAAGACAAAACCACAAACAACTCTGTACCAGGGCAACTGTGGAGAAGTTGCAGGTTCGAGGCAAGGGAGAGAAGAGAATCTGGGAAGTGGAGGAACTATGATTTCTGGCTGGCCTCATAGATCTAGTTCACCATTGTGCAGTGACAACACGTGGCTGTGTCCCCTTGCCTTGACTTGCACAGGTTTTAGAAATGTCGCCGGTGAAGGGAAGTGTTTTGCTGTGAATGCATTCATCCAGGAAATGCTGAGGAAGACATCTTCCTGAATTCTTGTGGAGGTGGGGAGAAGAGGTTGGGGTTTCGTGAGGAACACATCTAATTAGGAAGCAATAAGCCCATGTACACTCACTTGGACAACTGGTATTTTCTATGTTGTACAGCTCCATTGCATCTGCTCACACCTTGTGACTTAGATACCCCAAAAGTCTTGTATGGTGAGAAATAATCGGGATGTAGGAAAAAAAAAAAAAAGTGTTTTGTCTGGCTTTGGTTTTTAATTTGAAACAATACTGAGAAATACTTGCATGTTTCTTGTAAGGGAAAGATTTGTGGTGCGAGAGGCTTTCTGAACAATAGTTATATGAGATCCATGTTTGATTTCTTCCTCTTCTTTGGGGAAATTGATGTTACCTCCTGGGAGAGCACTTCAACCATTACTTTGTGGAAAATGCTATGCCACTCCCCTATTGGCACTTGTTTTTTATTCACAGGGGTAGCAAACTCATTTGCAAACTTAGGATGTTCATCTAGTAAGTGGGACACCTGGGCTGCAATTCTTGGTACACAGCCTATTTGTGCTAAAGCAAGGAGACAAAATCCTGCAATATACAAGATCTGACAAGAAGGATTGAGAAATTTTCATACTAACTACCCAGTATCACAAGAGGTAAGGTACCATCCTGGATGGTGAGAGTTGAGTTTGTGTTCCTTCAGGTAGACAGGCCAGATATTTCCTGTGTTCCTTATGAATACTGAGTTTTCTGCAGGACAGAGAAACTTTGCAGCCCATCTTTTTTTTTTTTTCTTCTCCCCCCCTCCTTTTTTTTTTTCTTCTTTTTTTCCTTTTTTTTGGCAACCTGAGATAATCTTTCTGGAAAGGAAACTGAGAACCAGAAATGTATTTTGAGCTGTGGAGGAGAAGCAGGGGGTGTGTAGGTGTGTAGGCTTTATATACACACTGATTGAATAGCTACAATTTCTCATTTAATTTTAGTGTACACAAAAGGTGCCAGGAGCCATAAATCTTGTGTTTACGCATCATCTGGACACAGATTGAGAAGCAGCAGCACAGCACACCTATTCCTCAGCCTCCTCCATTACCTGACTATCTTTTTAAATAAAAAAATAGTGTTTTATTCTCAAGTAACTAATCCTTATTCACTGGTATCTTAGCTCAGAATGCTCTTAGTATCCCTTTTAGTGACGCCCTGAGTGGCATCACCACAGTACTTTACCTGTTGCCATCTGAATCACTAAGTAAAAGATTACAAATTGCCTCAGCAGATTGGATCCCTAAGCCTTCTAGTACAATATCCTGCCTCCATCTGTAGCCAGCCAAGACACTGCAGAAGAAACCCTATGTGATACCCTATAACTGTGGAATCCCATTTTGTGTGTGAGGTATTTTTATCTCAGCAGTTAATACTTGGCATGTGCCCAACTATTTTTTTATCTATTTGTTGTAACTGATTGTTTTGATTTTTGATGCCAATGCCTAATCCTTTTTGGATCCTTACAAATATTTCAATCAGTGAGTGATATTTTATATGAGGCAGTCAGCTCCATCAGTTGTGGGCTGCTTAGGAAACATATTTTTTTTTCTCTATTGGTTTTGAATTTGTTTTCATTCATCTTTACCTGATGTACCTTTGTTACTATGTTATAAGGGTAAAAAAGAACATGTGCGCTGTTCTCTCTGCTGCTCATTCTTCCTGATCTTCTCACTAAATCAAGAATTTTTACCAATGTCATATGGAAGTCTTTCCCTGAATCTAAAACCTTTCCTTTTCTGTTGTTGGGCTGCTTACTTCCGCTACATCTGGTTTTGAAATGGAGTGAGGAGTGAACACAGCCATCCAAGAAAGGGTGTGCCATCAATTTACTGAATGTTATTAATATTGCTGTTTGCAGATTGTTCCAAAAATTTACTTATTTTCAAAATTCTACTGCAGTGGGTGTGTGGGGAGCAGAATGTGAATTTCAAATATTATTAAATTAATTGGATATATTTTTCAGTGTTATATTAATAACCTCTGTTTTGATTGGTGCCTTGGCTTGGTATCAGCAGAAAAATCATCTACTTTTTGCTAGGGGTGTGCTGGATGCAAAAGAGGTATAATAGCAGAAATTAGTCAGAAATAATTGCAGAGACAAAATAATTCCATCTCTGCCTATTAAGATGCAAAAAACCACGGACTGGATCCTTAGCTGGTATGTCATGATTGGCACAATGCCACTTTACACCAGCGAGGGAACTGGCCCAGTACCTCAGTAATCCTCATTCGGGAGATGGCCAGTCGGAGGAACGCTGGTGGCTTCGGTTAGTGACAGAAACCTGGCTGCTCTTCCAGCTAGAGGCAACGTGGGATTCGTGAAACTTGAGGAGGGCTGTGGCAAGAGTTGCCCTGAGATTGCTGATTCCATTCCTGCTTTTTGTTTTGTTTTAGTTGGCTTGCTAGGATTGTTTTCACTCTTTGCCAGGTGCAGAGTTGAATGGCAGGCCACACTCAAAAGCTCTTCTTTCACAAATCCACCCACGCTACAGCTTTCTGTGTTCGTCACGTTCTGTGACATGTAGCTCTTGGAAATATGCAACTTGGAAATAATATCTTTGAATCTGAGTGTGCTTGGACTCATTAAAGATAGATTTTAAAGTGTCCAGAGAGGGCAGGAAGAGAAAACTATAGGAAAATATCTGGGAACCTTAGATTCCCTCAGAGTAGGACTGAACTGGAACATTTGATCTAAACCCTATGAATTTTGAAGATTCAGACCCAAATATGAGACACCATGCTCATGTTTAAAATAAAGATGAGCTGTGGTGCCAAATAAAGATATCTTCTGGGATTTCAACCTGCTTTTCAATCCCTCAGAACTATGTGTTTCAGTCCTGGCAACCAGTCGTGTGTTCTTGCTCTTGCGTAGCTGCCTGACCTGACAACCTTTAAGATTTGCTGTCTGTCCACTTCGAGTGATACCTGTTTGTCTGCAGTCAGCAATCAAGCCAGTTCACTATATTCAGTGCAGGGTGAAGTTCCCATCTGAGTTCATCTTCATCATATACATGGTAGGCTGAAGAATGAACAGTCCATTTTCTATCAAGAAATAATTTGGGGGGAGAGGAAACAAAAGAAGACCTGGATTAATAAAACCCTGACTCAACCATCCATATGTGGGGTAGTTCTCTGGACCTCTGCAGGATTTTATCTCTTTTGTACTTGCTTTAGACCAGGTTTGTTGACTTTGCAGGAACTTACCTAGACGTTGCCCTGAAAGAAAGTATGTTAGAGAAGGAAATGAGCAATAAATTTCAAGCTAGTGTGAAGAAAACAAGAAATTAAAGACAAAATCCAGAAAATTAGAGAGGTAAAAGGAAGACTGATCATTTGGGGGATTTCATAATGTTTGGAACAAGATTCAGGACTTCAGTGATGATAAATTGCTACTTCTTCATTGCTACTACCATTACCACTCAAGAGGAGGAAAACCAGGAGACATGTACTGGAACCTGGACTGAATCCAGTGTTATCCTTATCAAGAAGGTAAAATGAAATGCAGAAACCACAATTTAAATGAGGCTTGATCCTCCATAGGTTGGTATTTTGGCACAGATACTGATGCTGCCTTTAACTTCTGTTTTATCTTTGTGGTGACTGTCTCCAAATAACAGAAGAAGGGAGACAGACCAGGGAGGCTATAGTTTATTCAGCAGCATTTATTTATAGCATTAACTACCTATCTTAAACTGTTTGGGATTGTTCTGTTTCAGCTTTTCTTCTTATAATCTACTAGAAAATAGTCTAGTGGGAGCCTTCTAATATTAGTCTTTTGCCTGTAGCTTTCTGATTTTGATTATGCATTGCATCATGGGTGAAATTTGGGTTAAAGATAATTGTAAATATGGTATTGATATTAAATGATGTTTTCCCAACATTGCAATAATGCTTGTTTTGTTTGCTGGAGAGTTTATTACTTTTTGATCAATAACATGTGAGATTTGTGAGGGAAATTAGCATAGTGAATAACAATTAGGAGAAAAATCAATGGCATTCAGACAAATAAGTGACTTGAAAAAGTCCCATAGGCACCCATACACTCTCACAGATTCTTTAAAGTGTAATACATCTCATTTTGAATTCTAGAAGAGGACAGAGCTATTTGGACCAGAACTGAAACTGATGGCAGTATAATTGAACTACTGTGGGGCTGTTTGTTGCTCTTTAGTGTTTCTAACAGCTTGAATGTATGGCTGCTTCATTCACTGGCTCTACAAACTTCCTTCTGACTTCTATCATGGTTTTCTCTGTAGTTTGTACCACTCCACTTTCTTGAGGTTATCCACACCATGTATTTTTTGTGTCACTTAATATGCTTGACTTTCCTCTCCACATAGTAAGTTCCAGTTCCAGCTGCCTTACAAGAACCAGGAGGGCTCCAAAGGAGATAACCATTGAAAAAAGTTCAAAATAAACAGATACAAGTTATTCCTCAAAAAATGATTTAAGCTCTGCAACTTTTTTTACCACAGTGGATCACAGATCCTAAAAAGATCACACAGCCTCAAAAAGCTTCCAGATTATTTAATGGAAGAAAAAAAATCATCTATCTAGGATTATTAAACACAGTAAAATCCTGCTGACTCAAGAAGCCCATGTTCTGAACATAGTTAGGAGCTTGGAGAGTATTTGGTTCTCTGTAAGGGGTGTGACTGTGTGGCTTCCCCCACTTCTGTTGCTTTTCCCTGAACACCTTCCTGATAGACCCAGAGCCCAAGGAGTGTTTTTCTACTTTTGTTTTGAACCCACAGCTAGACTCTGTTCTAGTAGTGATAACAGCAAGGCTCATTCAATAAAGGAAATATGTTCTATTTGGTGCAGTAAGTTAGTGTTTCTGATTCTTCTGGCTGCTTCTACGTAGTGACAACCATACCAGTAGTTGCAGGAAGATTTTCATGGCTTGAATGTTCTCCTTGCAAGAGTTCAGTGTGTACCTGAGAGTCAGACATGGGTATCTCTCCTGTAAGAAGGCAGGTCTTTCCTGGTTCTTAGGACTTTGCAGAGGAACGTTTGCTGAATCTGGTAAGGATTTGCTAAAGAAGCCAATGATGAAGAAGAATTTGGCCTTCTTGACTTGGAGAACCAACACCAAGACTTTAAAGTGAAATGTGGAATTCAGTCCACAGTCATACATGCTGTAGTGGTGTGTGGCATGAAATCCTGCAGAAAGCAGCTGAGAAGGAAAACTGCAGGTGGTGGGAGGGTTTGGGTCACAAAATAAAGCTAGAGGAGTGGTTTCAAAAGAAGAGGGCAAGTCTGTGAAGTAGTAGTAAGCTTGGTGTTCCATCAGATATTCTCAGAGGCCAAGTGTCCATGTTTGGATGATCATGGATGAATTGGAATGATAGAGGATCTCAGAGAGATGAAGCTGTGCCAGCTGTGCCCATTACTAGAAGTGTCAGCCATGGGAAAATAGGTAAGGTCCCCAGCTTGGTTATTCTGAACTCCCAAACAGCTGTTGTCTGGGTGAAACAAATATCAGTCTCTGACACCTTGAACTAAATTCACAGTTGTGGCAACTTCAACAAGACTCGCACATAGTCAGTCCTCTTTTGTCATCCTGCATGTCTCTGGTTTTCTAAGGGGAAAGTGATTCTATGTAGCCAGCTGGGACTGGGAGCCTCCCGTTTTCTTCTTTCTTTTTTTTTTGGATTGAGTTGTTTGCATGCAGGCTACATACAACTGAGCACGCTCCTCTCCTGCAGTCCTGTGCAGGAATCAATGTTTAGAATAATGGCTCTGCTTTCCTCTGAATTGAGCTGGTTAATAACTATTCCTGGGGAAATCAATCAGCTCTATGATATCTTATTACTTACGCTAATTTAATCACAAGGAATGGGTCATTGCTTCAGTTCAGAGGGCAAAATGAGTGTGTGTGGAGTGTTTAGAGGAGGAAGCAGAGGAAGGAAGAAGACCTCATGAACAGGGACACAAGAGGTAGAAGTGACATGGACTTTCCCAAGGCTTCAGGATGGATTACAGGGAGAAAACCCATATCCACTCTCTATAGTTCCTGGTAATGTGTAGGTTGTGGATACATTTTTAATGCTCTTTTAATGTTCCCAAGAGTCTGATAGGTGGAAATAAATAAGACTTTTTCCCTCTGCTCCCTCCCCCCCTTTCATTTTCTCTGTCCAGACTAAAAAAGAAGGATCATTGAGAGACAAACAAGATGTGAACCTTCCATAAATGACCTCTGAGCCCATTTCAAGTTCTTGTACATCCAAGAAAAAGGTAAATACAAATGAACTATTCATGTGTTGAGTGTGTAATAATAAAAAAGAAGGAAACTTCCTGTAGGTAGTCTGTCTGAAGAAATAAGATTGATTTTAAAAATGTGCAAATTCAGCATGACAAAGGTTGCCATAACATTTTCAGGCTCTTGTCTAAATTCCATTTCCTTTCCTATATAGCTGATTATGTTATGCAAGACCTTCCCTATGCCCTCATTCCTAGGGGAGAGCTACTTTTGTCCACCATTACAGAAAACAGATTAAAATAAATTTCCATGTGCTGAACTTTCTCTCTACTGTAAAAATAATTCTGAGAAAAAGTCTTTAATTCATAAAAGAAAAAAAAAAAAGGTATCTGTTTTCTGGTATAACCAGTGTTTGAGTTCCAGAAGCTAAACAAAACCCAAGTATATCAGGTGTAGTTTTGTAGGAAGTCATGCATCTCCATGACTTTGGTATAGGGAGTTCTTTAAAGTAACCCAGGTTCTTGCAACTGTAGATTTTATTTGAATCCTGTTGGGTTTCCGTGACTTCCCCTCCAGATTGAGGGTGTAGATAAGACAAACTCTAAGAAAGATAACACCTATTTTGCAGCAAAACGTTCCTGACATTTCAGTGTATTGTAAAAACAGTCCGAGGCAGCAGGTAGTGTTCAGCAAAGTCTTCAATAGAATATTGTTTCGTGGTGACAAAAACAGATGTGTTTTTCAACGTACTGGCTGGTCTTGCTTAATCCTTAAGGAATTATGGTCTCTGAAATGGTGGAATGGCTTCTCAGTCCATTCCTAGGGGCAAGAATAGAATCAAAACCTGACCCATCACATTATAAATACATGTCAGGCTGTTTCTGAATCTCTCCATGCAAACAGCATCACTTTCCTGACAAATACATATTGGATGCTGTTAGAAAAACAGAAAGCACAAATGCTTAGTGCTGCACTAACAGTATCTAATTCACTTTATTAACTAGGTAATGAACTAAAGCCATCATGGTCTAATAGAAATAAATAAATACATTAGAACTGTGAATTAAAGTAACTGCATTTTGATGGTTTGGGGTTATTCTTATTGCTGCAGAATGTTATTTGTAATCCAAACGCTGCTGGACACATCTCCTTGTGCCCCAGGGATAGTACAAAGTATGTGATTGTCCTCTATTTTTGTACCCTATTTACTTCAAATTCATGCTTCCAGATTATTTTTTTCCCAGCGTGATCTGATAACTTAAAAAGAAAAACCAATCAAAGAACAAGGGGAATGTCAAGTAACATTAAAATAAGTACAATAATGTAGGTTTCTAGTGTTGGGTATTTCCGAAGTGCTTTTGAATGTCAAAAGATTTTCAGAAATATTCACATTTAACCTAACTCAGCACCTAATGATTGTGATGGGAATTCTACTTAGGAATGATTTGGCTGATGCTATTTTCAAATGTCTGCCCTAAACTTCTTTTTCATCAACGGCAGCATTTAATGGAATAATACTTAATGCATTTTAGGACAGGTTTGCTCTGATCATGCAAGACTTCTCAATAAAAGAGACGTCGTGTTTTTTCCATCCAACACACTGGTGGTCCTTCAGTGCTCTGTTACTCTTACGCATCTGCTGCATCCTATTGCTTGAGGATTTCTTGCTAACTCCAGGATTGTTCTGGTCATTGCATTGTGTTAGACAGTTGAGGAACATATTGACTTTAAACTTCCAGGGGGGTGTTTTCTACAGTTGCTACAGAGAGGCTTTTATGTCAGCAAGAGGATGGTTATAAGTTGGAGAAGAATGCTTTTGTTTGTGAAGCTGTATTCTGAACTGTGAACTTGGAACTTTCTCTCTGAGTTTTCTTCTTCTCACCTGGCAAAATTACATACCTTTATTTTATCCCCTTGTTATTCAGTTAGTGATCAGCTTAGCAGGTAATAGTAATAGTAATCGGTAATAGTAATCTCTCTTTCGCTCTTTTTAATGTAAATTCTACATACAGAAAGCTGTGGAAGCACTCATAGTCTGGAGTTGTGTTCGTTGGCAAAGGTAGAAAGCTGGATAAAGTATAACTGTACTAGGTTTACACCCATTTAAACAGGGATGTAACTTACACCTCGACATAGTTATGTCTACAAAGGTGACTGTTGGCTGGCTTTAGCCCATGTCACTTGTCTGTGTTGACCTCCAGCTTCTGTGGAAGGAGCAGTTTCAGGACATGTCAAGATTTCTGTAGCCCACAGGAGCTTGACCTGTAAAGTGAGGAGTAAATCTTCGCAATATGCAGGCTGATTCATCTTGGGTTTAAAGTCTCTTTCAGCTGATAAAGTAGGCAGCCCATGTTTGTCAGTTTGGAGCAATCACTAAAGGAGCATAACAGAATGCTTAAAAAAACCTCACCAACAACCTAAAGATGCTGGTATAAATACATTACATTTGTGTGAGGCAGGAACATGAAGTGACAACCAAAGGAAACCCCTTGGTCTGTAACCTACTACACTCCTGAAATACTCCAATAACTCTAGTAAGTTTATTAATGAGAGCTGTGAGATCTCAACAGAAAAGGTGGCACTGCCATTCTGCTCTCTTGCTTTACAGTTTTGGATGATTAATTGTAGGGCAGAGGTATACAGAAATCTGGAGGCAGAGAAAGAAGTTTCTTTAATTTTATATATATATATTTTTTTTGGTAAATTCTAACTAATTCTGTATTGCCTGTTATATAACAGACTCCTGATATCAGCAGTGTCAGAAATCAGGGCCCAATCCTACTTCCTACTGAAATCGATGTGAGTTTTGTCATTGATGGAGAAGCTGAGCAAGTAACTTGCAAGAATTCATTTATTCAACAAATCTGGCTGTTGCTTCTGTTTATATCTATTGATTGTACTCATGTCCAATCAGGTTTGCAGCATAAGCGGTATTACCTTACAATAACAGGGTAATTCACTTGGGACATGTTCTTACCAACTCCTAGAATACACACAAAGAAAAGGTTTATCCCATGGACAGATGCTTTCTGGTTTTTCCAGGGGCAGCTGCCTCTTCTGTTAGCTGTGCATCTCAAGGAAATGTCTTCCCTTTTTGGACTAAAAGCAGAAATGTGAAGTGACTTGAGAAAGTTTAGCTGGTACAATGGAAAGATGATGCAGCAACAAATAGAAACTTGTGACTTGGGAAACCTAGTTTTGGATTCCAGTTCTGCCACAGGCTCCTCTGCTACTTTCTGAGTGTAGTGTCCAATGTAATAACCAACACAGGTCCTTGTGCCTGACAGCATAACTGTCATGTGTGCTTGGAAAAGGGGAAAATAATATTATTTTCTGTTTTGTAAGTGGGTGTCATGAACCACAAAGACCAAAATCAAATATTTTAAAGTTGTAAATGAAATCTTTTTTCTCATACATGGGAGTTCTGACCCAGAAATGTACATAGCTGAGTGTACACAGAGGAGAGCTCATCACTCTGCCTCCTTGTGGGACCAGGCTTTGTGCACACCCCTCCCCCCAACCCCTGATGTCCAGGAGGAGCTGAGAAACAGCTTTTGAAAAGGTAAAATGTCTATGACACTAAATCTGGTTTGTAAATAAACCATCAAAGGGAATCTTTTGCAGGAGTGATTCTGCCAAGCTTTTCACAACACTTCCTTCTGCTTCAGACTCCTGCTTGGGCTCTGGGCCTGAAATCCTTGATTACAATTGCTGCCTTTTCTATTTTCCTTTTGATTTTGCTGACACCTCGAAGCTTTTGTTTTCTGAATTTCTTCACTTTCTGTGACTTATGATAGCAAAACAGAGAGCAACTTGGATATTAACAATTTGTTTTCCTTGCTCTGAAAATGCAATGTAAATATTTATCTCTTGGTCACTTTTGCTTTCATAATGTTGTTTAAATTTTCCTCTGTTTAGGGTTCATTGTATGCCTAGGGAACTTATCTACTAGATTGTAGGGGTCCTCTTTCTGGAGGAGTGGTCTTGGAGCAGGCTGCTGACATGCCTAAAGAAATCCAGAGTTCCTTCCAGCTGATGGAATTTAGTTCCAAGCAGTAAGTGATTTGGAGAACTAGAGGAGCCACCCTGGGGGACATAAAATACATAAGTCCTGTGATATAAGCTATATGAAATAGCAAGAAAGCAAGTGGTGTGGAGATGCAATACATCCCATGACAGAATCAGATAGATACTGCATTTTGGCTGTTGGTTGGCTTAGTTTGCTGGATTATCCATTGGACAGTCAGCAGTTAGAAGAGATCTGGGTCTGCTCCACTTTAGTGCTGTGCTTCTAACAGGAGGTAGCTGGGCACTGTTACTGAGATTAACTAGACACCTCTAGGTCTCTCTGATAGTTTCCCTTCCAGGACAGATCTTTCTTTTCCTGGATACCAAAATTTTCTTGCCTGTAACTCTGTATTGATAAAAACTTTGTGTTGAACAGCAAAGCATGAAGAGTAGATGCTGCTTTGTTATTTTCCCATATGGTCATGAAGAGGGGATGTTAGAATTACAAACCCCTTTACTTTTAATCCAAAGTTGACTTTAGCTGATATCACTGTAATTCCTTCTCTTGCAACCCTCTTTTTTATAAAAATTATTATTATTATTATTTGAAGAGAAGCAAAGCTAAGACGTGATTTAGGACCAGTTACACTGCTGTGGCTTCCTTTTGCCTAAAGAATATGATTGTAAGATGCTGTGCAAATAGCTGTCTCTTGATGTATATAAACTACATTATGCAGAATTCAGTCCTGAAAAAAAGCTCTTTGTATAACACAGTGAAACACAGGATTTCTGCAGAGAGCAGAGCTTAAAAATACAGTTTACAGCCTTTCCTGCACTAGAAAACCATACTGTTAATTGTTTTATGTCCTGAATCTTCTGCAGGTATGATTATATCAGGTTCCTTTCTAAAGATGTGTACAAGTCTAAAGTCATAGTGCCATAATTATGCCAGAGCAAGTAATCTTTGTACAAGTATAACTGAGTCTGCATTAAAACTTTTAACAGTGTAACATAACTGGTTTTAAAAAAGTATGAGAAGATGCAGACATGAATACAGTATCCTTATTCAGTGCGTTTTTTTTCTGTGAAATGTAAGTATACATAGATGAAACTGGAATACCAACAGTGCATTTCATAGCTAATTCCTCAGCATGCTACATTTCCATGTAGTAAGAGCAGTTATTCAGTGGGGTTTAGAAGCAGAAGTTGATTAATTTTCACTAAGTGTTTGTTATATAATTTAATAAAATGTATTATTTTGCTTTAAAAAGTATTCTAACAGTTTCAGGTACTGTTATCTTTATTTAGTTCCCCCAAATAGACATGGTAGGGCATGGACTTTGCTTTTTTTAAATGAAACACCATGCTTATACCAACACCTTTTGCCAGTCTAAGTTAGCATTCCCCAGAGTACATGTTCTTCTAGCAACAGGGTTGCTGGGGATATTACTCGAGTGATTGTTGCCTCTCTGTGTGTTTGCACCCAGAGTAATTAATAGGCTTGTGAAACACTTCTTGAAATGAAGTCTGCTTTCATATAGCCTT
This sequence comes from Ceyx melanurus, assembly GCA_024611195.1. Lineage (NCBI taxonomy): Eukaryota > Metazoa > Chordata > Aves > Coraciiformes > Alcedinidae > Ceyx > Ceyx melanurus. The sequence continues at coordinate 71,929 of JANHGL010009206.1, read as the reverse complement.
TGCTCATAGGAAATCCCACTAGTGAAAAATACCGGTTTCAAAAGACTTTGGACTCTTAAGCCAAGAATTGAACATTAAAACAGAATTTTGAAAGAGAGGTTAAGCCAAGTGTGTTTGCTTGTCAGTTGGTTCCTCGAGTCACTTCACTGTTATCAGCAGAACACTGTATGAAAGACATCCTGGAAATGGGAGCTGCTCATTTCTGCTGGGGATTGCTGTGGTGTTCTGCTGTGTCGTTTCCAGATGTCACTGACTGCAGAAAGCAGCACAGATGGAAACAAATGACAGCTCCCCTTTCCACCTCGTGCTCTTGCACAAGTTTTTTAGACAAGCAGTAGGTGACTGGAACACATTGGCAAGAAGGGAATAATCATTAATTATAGATAAATTGCACTCTTAAGTATCAGCCAATTGCTGGTGTGACTGGGTGACTATTCCTCGAGTTGTCACTTAGTATATTTTTTGCATATTTTGCATGAGTTGTGGTGGAAATATCTTTTCAGAAATGATCTACAAACATAGTGTGTGGACAGGAAGATGAATGTGTCTCGAGGTTTCTAGAGAAAGGGACTTGGGTGTGTCAGGCTAATGGAGAAAGGATGGGATCGGATCTAGCACACAGAGCTGAAACAAGGTGGGCTGAGGGAAGTTCTGAACTTCTTTTTACTTTTAGTGGAAACTGAATCCCCAGCAAATTAAGGCTTCTCTTCAGAATGCTCACTGACATTAATAATAACCCTATACATTGAGGGGAAGATACTCTTTCTCCTTCCTTATTTCGTATACATTTAAAAAATGATTCTCTGTTTTTGTTCATGCTGTGTACCCTAGAGCCTTTGGTTTCATTGCATATATTTGATTGCAGACGAAGTGGACTGTTAAGATGAATGTTACTGGGAAGGGAGCACTAGTATAACCCTTAAATTTTATGTACCAATTACATGCACATCTACAACATGAAATGAGGAGAGTGAGCTAGTAGACTGGAAGACCAGACTGCTTTCAGATCAATAGATGAGCTGACATTGAGGCTAGTGGACTGATAGAAGTAGTGGAAAGAATAGACATTTTTAGCAGATTTCTGAAGACATTCAACAGAGACACTGAGATGGGGCTGATAAATCAATAGCTCTCTGGGCAGATTAGCTTGATATTTTAAAAGTATCTGGAACCGTCCTGGCCAGGAAGACTGAACAATACTGAAAGAACAGATAAGCATAGAAACGTTATTTCATATTTCAGCGTGGTTTTGAAAGGAACTGTGTGGAACATGGAGCTGTTTTCATTTTTTTTTTACAGCTGGGAGGATGGATCAGATGTAAGCTTGAATTGCGTTATTACTCTGGCATTCCTCAGGCTGGTGTGGGTTAAGTTAACAATAATGAATTATTGCTGTAGTGAAAAAGCATTTAACACAGAGGTAGTCACTTAGCAGCAGAACAGGACTGGGACAATTTTGCAATACTGTTAGGGGTGGAGTGGAAGTCGGCCCAGTCTCACCATGTATATTATCTGTGTAGGGGTGTTTTCAGGAGCATGAGGATGTAAAGGAAGGCATTATGGCAAACCTTCAAACCATGCCATCAACAAGACTTAGAATTTAAATTATGTGTTATTGAAGACAAAGGGAATTTTGTCAGTTATTTCAATGGGAGGAAAACTGGCCCTTTGTACACCAGGCTTTGTACTACTTTTGACAAATCAAGCTGTTTCCTTGTGCTACCAATTCTATCAGCTGTCATAGCTTAGAGAAAAAAAAGAAAAAAGAAGTAGTTTTAATCATGCTGCAGTTCCTGGGGTGATTTTCAACTTTTATTGTGTGATGATCAGTGTTCAGCTCTCCCACTATGTCCCTCTGTCTTCTCTAAAAACCTACTAGGATAGAAGTTCAACTTGAAAGGTTCTTTGTGAGTGATGAAATTGTTGTGTTCACCAGATGTTGTGAAGCTAAATGTACTAATGGAATTTCGTAGAAGTTTACAAGTGAATTATTACGGTTGGAAAACGCAGGCTATTTAATATATATTTCCATAGAGGCATGAGGGGAGGAGTGTGCTGAATAAAGTAAAATGATGAGAGTGGAAAGATGTCCTTGGTTTGCCTCCCCTTATTTTGAACTTGATGGAAACTTGATTAGCCTAAAGATAGATCAGCCATTTGTCTGCCCAGATTACAGTAGTCAAAAGTGGTTTGTCTGGTACCATTTCCCTTTCTAAGATGCACTGGCTTGGCCTGGCCCGTTCAACATGGATCTGATATATGCTAAAATATTTTTAGAATAATTTTACTTAAAGAAATATAAAAAAGAATGCTAAGAGGATACCAATTCCATGAGAGCCACTTTAGAGTGATCTTGTCTTTAACTGCAAATACCACTTTATTATATTTGCATGTAAATAGATACCAAATAACTGTCAGGTGAAGAGAACATTTCAAAGTCATTTGCCTTCTGGAAAATAAATTAAGATGTATTACATTCAATGCTGATAAAATTGGTCTTTGTAAGCTTATAACCCCTGGAAGCTCCCCTGAGAGTTGGCTGCCTCTCTGCAAGGCCTCTTGCTGGTTAATGTGAAATTGTGGACAGTGCAATTCAAAGGACTGGGGAAATGAGTCCTGGCAACAGTGTAGGACTACAGAAAGCACTCACAGGGCTGGCATAATGGATTTCTTTATTCAAGAAATCCATGTGTTAGTAAAGAAGGTGAAATATCACTTTCTCCACTAGATGTTTGTGGTTGGACACTTGATCTTCCTCTTTTTGTCACAAATGCTTGCTCCTGCTGATGTATACTGTGATGGCTCAAATCATGATCATATATTGCTATGAAGCAGGGCTCAGGCCCAGATGATTACTTGTCTGAGTTCCTCTTCAGGCACCCTCAGAACCAGTGAGGCCAGCCAGGCTGTGCTGGCTCTGGTGTTGTTGAGTTATAGACCCTCCCTCTGCTGTTGGCACAGGGTCTGTCTGATGTCTGATCCTTTGGAGATCTGGGTGGAAGCTCAAGTGACTATCACCTGTAAACTAGATGACTTTCAGTGCTATGTAACATGTGTTCTTTTGGCTCCTGATGGCTTGAGCAATGGAGCAAGCTCAATGGTGCAATAGCTCACACCCAAAGCAAAAAGCTGTAAGAGGAAGTGTTGGATTAGACCAGAATGTTCCCAGGCCAGAATGTTAATATGTGCGAGTTCTCTGTTTTCCTGTCATTCCCAAGTGTGAAATATGAACCAAAAACTGACTCCATTCTTTGGAGTTGCAATAAGTATCTAAAAGTTAGTGACAAATGTGAACCTAATACAAAGAAGTTTGGAACCTGACCCAGTCAAATTAGAAAAATCTTGTTTTGAAAAAGTATGGTATCACTAATCATAATGTTGGGTCCAAAACACTAAAATGCCTTAACCAAAGCAATTTGCATCACCCCTCAGCGATGAAGTCAGTAGATACTTTAAATGTATGCTGAATCATAATCTGTCTGGATTTCTTTTTAGCTTAACCTTGCCATTGAATTTTCAAATTATTCCAAAATGTCAATAACTGCCCTATTTTAATCCAAATTTCATTTTAACTTTTTTTCTAGGAATACATATATATGTACCTGTAGTATATGTGCATTTGTGTGCACATGACTGCCTGGGTTTGACCCCAGTTTTGGAAGACCTGGATGTTGTCCTTGATTCTTGTCCCACTGTGTGGCTTTGCAAATGTTCTTGCACTTCTCTTTTGCTTTTGGAGGCTGTAGCTTTTGGGGAAAGCTTGCTTTGCTTTCTTTGTGTTGTTTTACAGTGCCTACTAGGGCATGATGTTGATGGATAGTGACTTTTGGCACCATCAGCATCCAGAGGTGAGGAGAAACTTCAGGGAATCTTCAGCTGCAGTCTCATATTAAAGACTAGCAAACATTATAATACTGTTTGTGAGCACTGGAGTTTAAAATGACATCTGCATAGTTTAAACTGATGTCTAAGCCTGGGCAGACCAAGTACTTTGTGTAATGATCACTGGGCCTTGTATTTTACCATCCCTTCTGCAATTTAACCACCAAAAGCCAAACTGTGGTTGCTGGCAATGGTCATATGCCCTATTCACCAAAGCTGCCTTGACTCTGGACATCACACCCTCCTGCGTCACCTTCTCCCCACATAAGTGATACAGGGCAGCCTAGCAGGCAGAACTACCCATCACCAACAGACTGTCTGCCAGCTTCATCCCACCTCAGCTCTGCTGACATCTTGGACAATGGATGGACACATTTATCAAAATTCCCTGCAAACCTCTGTTACTTGGCAAGCATGCTTCTTGCCCTTGAGACCATGTGGCTATCACTGCTGGCTCACTGTGCGGCTGTTCCCTGGGGAGACTACAGCAAAGAGGCAACAGCAGGGATTGCAAACAGCTCAGCAGCGGCACCCTGTCAGCCTGCTGCAAAGCCATCTCCCTCTAACGATGGACTAAACCATCAGTGCTACTGTATAGACATCACAGGCCTACCCTCACCAAGCAGCATGATTTTTGTATCTTATGGCTGTGAAGTACAGGACCTTACCCATCCATTAATATGATAACTTTTTAGAGAAGGGGGGGAAATACTAAAAAAAGCAGCAGAGATGTTAATGGTTTCACACTAAAAGGAGGTGACAAACTTGTTTGGCACAGCGTGCTGGAGGTTCCTGTGCTGGGCAGGAACTCTCCCCACAGATGGGCAGGGTGAGGTGTCTTTGGAGCACAGTGCCTTTGATTAAAATTGGCAATTCTGAATCTCTTTCTGGCCCCAAGGCAGCTTGGTGAAGTGTGACTGTGACAGTACAAGCACAGGAGTCTGTCATTCCACTTCCAGCCTGTTCTAGTGTTGACACAAGCCTTGCCAAAAGCAGTTCTTCCAGTAACAGAGTAAAATACCCTCTTGTCCTGGAACCTTTGTATTCATTAAATGAAAATAGTTCAAGCAAAACCAAAGGGTTTCTTTTCTTGATTAAACACGTGGCAAATATTCACTGTCTGTTTACAGAAAATGTTGGCTTCTGACTAAAGCCACAGTAACCAACAACAACCATAGGCTGAACTGGAGCTCTTGAACCCAGACTGAATTCTCCCTGTGACATCATTGTGCCACATCGCCACCAGCCCCCCTCTAGGCAGAGGTGCTTCATAGATTCATAGATATTAGGGGTCGGAAGGGACCTAGAAGATCATCTAGTCCAACCTCTCTGCCAGAGCAGGATCACCTAGACCAAGTCACACAGGAACAGATCCAGGTGGGTCTTAAGTGTCTCCAGAGATGGAGGCTTCACAACCTCCCTGGGCAGCCTGTTCCAGAGCTCTGTCACCCTTACTGAGAAAAAGTTCTTCCTTGTGTTGACCTTAA
>JANHGL010009206.1:32658-66529 GCA_024611195.1 Ceyx melanurus | reverse complement strand
CAGAAGAAAATGCAGGTCAGCCTCCTGAGCAGTGTGGGCTCCCCCATGGATGGAGTGCTTCTTTCCAGTCTACACTGGTCTCAGAAGGGTGCTACTTGGTTTGAACCGTTCAGACCATGGACCTAGCTGAAACTTCATAAAGCTCATCTGATGCAAACCAATTGAATCCAACCTGAGACTAAATCAAAGTTTAGTCCTCCAGGACCTAATGAATCATCTGATATAAAATAGAAGAAATTTTAAATACGTTTTCAGACTTCATCAACACTTAGAGCAGCACCAAAAACTGCTTTGAAACGCAAATACGCTGCCCATCATAAGGAGATTAGATATGTCACATGCTTCTGGAAAACAGCCAAAGGTGTTGGTTGAAAATCTTGAGGTAATGGTAAAGAAAGGAGTGGGAATGCAAAGCCTCAGGTTCTGTTGGACTGCCTTTTCTTATATTATCATATGTATCTTGAAGGGTTAGGGCAGAACTGTTGCTTTTTTATACAGTTAAAACCAGAGACCATATTTTTCAAGTTCTTATGGCTGCTCTTTGGACTTGATGTGCAGACACCTGAACTTCCTGTAACCTGAGACATGCAGGACCATGTGCTGGGTTAAATCATGAGGCAGGACTGTCTGTCTGGCTCACCAGGCTTTGTGGTGGGTTTGGGCTTCAACTCTGCATTGCAGCTGAGCAAGTACCTTCAAGCAGTGTCCTTTGAGCATCATGGCTCCTGCTGTGCAGTACCATTGTGTTTCCCTCCTTGACTCAGCTGCTCAGCAGATCATAGTTTGTTTGCCTCTGACATGGGGAGTGGTAGAGCAGGAAAAAGAATATAATGTGGCTCTCTGAATTGATGAGATGGTGGTATCTCTGTGGAGAGTGATGGTCTCCAGATGTCATAGACAGCTTTGAAAATGTAAACCTTCACAATTATAGAATTCAGATCTTAATTCAAGTTCCCTGCTCCACCCTCCACTCTTCCCCTGAAATCGTAGATTGAGCTATACAGAGTAGATTGTCATTTTGTTTGGATGTCTAATATAATGGATGGGATCTTTAGTTCCCAGTGGTGTCACTGGGGAAAAGAGATAATTATAGTAAGTAACCTGCACTTTCTAATATGATGGCTTTGATTTTGGATTGTAGTTAACTTGTTCTTTGTGTTTCTCATCAATACCCTTAACATTTCAGATCAATCATCTGTCACTCAGCTGCTGAGTGAACTTGGATACAAAAGAGAAAAAGACCTCAAAGTTGACACAAAATTTTCACTCTGAACTTCTTTGACCTTTGAAAAGGAGATTCATAACTTCTCTAAAAAATATTTTCCATTTTTACTCACTTCCTGGTTATGCCTGGGAACAAGAAGCAGGAAGCACCATAAATCTTATGAAAAAAAGGCTGTTCTGGCAAGTTTCCTAGTCCAGCTTTGCTGATCATTGAGTTTTGGATCATTTGAATAAACTTCATGTCAGTAGCCAAGCTCATGTGCTTCTCCAAGCCATTTGCAAATTCCAAATCCCATGAAGCCAACTCATTGCTCAGTCTAGGCAGCCTGAACTCTGCCCTTTCCTGCCCAGCTTTCTTTCACATATAAAGTACAGTCTTATGGTTGTTTTGTTTCTTTGGATGAACTTGGTGCTAGTGTGACTTTTCAGTTTTGCAGCCAAGTATAACAAAAGTAGGTGTTGAGCAACCTTCCTTCATGCTACTTTGCCAATACATCCTAATCCTGTCTGGTGATACCTTGTGCTGCTCAGAGTCAAATTAATCCTGAGCAGAGTTTATCAGTTATGCTAAAAACACATTAAAACCCCATCAAGGGAAGTGGCTCATGAAAAAATGCCTTGGGAATGGATTTTCAAATTAATTCCCTTCTCATTGAAAGGTGGCACAAGGCTGTGTGAGAAGCAAAGGCTGGTACAGTGGTGTGGCAGGCAACCAGGAAGGACGTTGCTCAAGGCTGTACAGGTGCATGTATAGTCGCCATCCCCTGATGTCTGCTCTGTAATGCTAATAAGGTGGTAATATCAGGCATTAGGTCTGTTGTAGTCCGGGAGAAATACAGTATTTGATGAGGGCAGCACGGCAGTCTCTGACAAAGGGGTCTGCTGCCTGTCACACCTTGACTTGTTGAGTGCTAACACAGCCCGGGGGATCACAAAGCTGTCATTACAAAGCATTAGCATAAGAAAAGGAGCACTCCTTATGTTTTGGCACTTCACACCCAAGTGACAAGGAGCACAAATACAGTCAGACACACAGAACAGTGCAAGTCAATGTCAGCTTTGACAATGTTGGGCACCAAGGCTGTCACTCCTTTGACACAACCCCGCCTTCCCTCTACCCACGCTGCCATTCGCAACAGCAGCTCGCCCACTGCTTTTCTTTCTGCACAATGTGTCAATAATTACTTGTCAGGCCTCTGCTTATAGACCCAGGATGGTGTATAAACGCTTATTATGCCTGAAAAATGTTGCAAGCTTTACCATAAATCTTGCGTTACAACTACGCACAATGGGGGCTATTGACACAGAGGCAAACGCTCATGTTGACGTGGAAAGTCATGCTGCCGAGAATGGAGTTTGACAAACTAACTTGCAGCAGAGGAGTTTGTTGACCTTTTCTTTGCCTTCCTGGCAACTGGACTGGGCTTGTGTATATCAAAAACACAGGCAAATGGGAGATGAGAAGAGACTGAATGCCTTCATGCTGCTGGAGTGAGGATGCTTTGCATCAGAAATAGTGTTATTGGGTATCATTTTTCAAGTACAGGAGCTAGGCAAGCGTTTGAAAGACAAAGTTGGCTATATTTGAGTTCAGCAATATGTAGACTTCTTCCTGTGCCTGTTTATGCAATAGAGGCCCAAACTGAACACGATTTTGGACTGAATATTGTTCATGGCTTGCCCCTGCAGACATTTCTTCAGCTGCTTGACTTCTTTGGGTTTCAGATTGCTTCTTGCAGTGGATGGGAGCTTTGAGTTTGATGTACTGGAAAAAAAGCTACAGAAGCTGTTCATGTCAAAGGTGCAGGTGTCATAAACTGAACTCAGAATAAGAATGTGTAAAAGAAACTTTACGGAAGTAATAATTAGGGCTTGATTTAAATACTTGATTTTTAATAGCTAATTTTTATATTTTTAAATATTTATATTTTGGGCATTGGAATGGGCTGCCCAGGGAGGTGGTGAAGTCCCCATTCCTGGAGGTGTTTAAAAACTGTGTAGATGTGGTGCTGGGGGACATGGTTTAGGGACCCTGGCAGTGTAGGGTTAATGGTTGGACTTGACATCTTAAAGGTCCCTTCCAGCCAAATGATTCTATGATTCTATGAAGCACCCAGGAATCTGCCTTCTCTGTGCCATTAGGAGGGACTGGCAAACCTCTCTGCAACATGTTCTGCATGTAGGGAATCTGAACTACTCCCTGTACCATTTAATTGGTTTCTATTGTTTGGGGTTTTTTTTCTCTCTGTTTGCTGAAGGTCTTCTTTCTATATCCCTTTCATCTTTGAAATGTTCTAGTTTAGTTTATACCTATGTCTTCCTGCATCAAGTGATTGAATTTATCCCATACTCCTTTAACCCTTTTATGTTTTTAACATTCTTCCCCCCTCCAAGCTTTTTTCTATCTTTTAATATCTCCATCTACTTACTTTTTAAAATCTATTTTGGTAATGAAAGTTCAGGGGTTTTTTTATTGGCCCATTTCCATAACCTTCAGTCCCAGATATCCTTTCTGGATCTAGTGATGGAGAATTTGTGTTTTCAAATGCTAGAAAAGAATATTTTAAAAGAAATTACGCTTAAACGACAATGTTATTAAAAAAATAGGAACACATTTATTCTTACTTTATTTATTCTTTGCAGAAGACAACTAATTTTAAGAAAACAAGTTTTAGTTTTTCTTTTCATAAAACTTGAAGTGTGGAATGTATTTGACCTAAACGCTAAGCAATGCAAAAACTCTTTGGCAAGTACATTTTACACTGCATATGTAAACTAGTGATTTACATGCATGTTGTAGTACATAGATGAATGTGGAAAACCTGATGTACCAACCACAGTCAGAATTGCATGAGAGTTACTATACACATGCATATCTGTAGAGCATTCTGGGTACTTTGTAAAGCCAGTCTGATGTTAACATAATCTCTGGAAGAAACATGTGGCCTGGATTCATACCACCTGTTGTGAGCTCTGGTCCCACAATAGTTTAAACCAGTTGCTTCCGGGAGCCAAGCTGACAGCAAACTAATGGTTTGGTTTTGGTTTGTTTGTTTGTATGATTAATTTTATTTGGGTTTACCTCCCTGAATTGGATCACTGCAAATTCAAAAGGGAAGGGTCATAAATGTGGGGGAGTTGGGGGGGAGAGGGAAGTGAGTTTTATCTTTTGCAGAACTACACCTTTTGGCACTAAATAATTCACCTGAATTCAAAGGCTAATGATTCTTAACCTTATCCTTGATTCATGAGAAACTCACCATGAGTGGTCAGTGTGCTCCTGTGGCTCAGAAGTCAACCCTGTCCTAGGATGCATCAAGAAGAGTGTGGCCAGGAGATCAAGAGAGTTGATTCTCCCCCTTTACTCTGCTCTTGTGAGACCCCACCTCAAATACTGCATCCTGTTCTGGTGTCTCCACCATAAGAGGGACATAGGTCTGTTGGAATGAGTCCAGAGGAGGCCGCAAAGATGATCCAGGGGCTGGAGCACCTCTGCTATGAAGATAGGCTGAGGGAGCTGGGATTGTTCAGCCTGGAGAAGATTCTGGGGAGACCAAATGATTTTTGAGGTCCCATCCAGCCTAAACCATTCTAGGATAGAAGCTTCCCCAAGATCTCTCTACTGGCAGTCCTTCATTCTGGTGGTATTTGACATAATGAATTTTCATCACTGTTACCTTAGACCATGTAGGCTTTAAGGTACAGCTGATCTTAGATCTCAGTTTGGGATAAATGCATTGGTTGCAAATGTTTTGTCACTGTAAATGACATTACTGGATTGCCCTGTTGTTTCTTAGCAATGAACTTGGAAACTTGCTGCCTCTTGCTTGTGAGGAGGGACTGTTCACTTTTGACTTTTCTGCTTTGTCTTGTGAGTACCTCTGCCCTAGAAAACCTAGAGCCCTGAACCTAACATTTTTTAGGGGCTTGGTTTCTTTTACGGCCTGGGGCTAAAGCACACAGAGAGGTGTAGCAGGACCAGTACGTAGCCTTGATACAATGACTTCTGTGCATTCTGTTTATATAGGAAAGATCTTGAGATGGAGGTCCTAGTATTATTTCTTCCATACCTTTTGATGCTGTCCTCTTCCAGGAAATGGTCCAAAAAACTGAATTCCCCAATCAGGCTTTTGTTTTCTGAGTTCTTGCAGAAACTTAGAAAGGTAAAGTCTGTAATAGGGACTTGTATCATAGAAAAGCTGGCTGTGTTTGAGAGACCCTTTTTGCTTTAGAAAGAGCAGACTTTATTTTCTAGAAGGAAAATATAAAACACTTGGCAAGAATACTATGTATTGTAACGAATACTCAATATTGTAATGTTTATGGCTTTTTTTTTTTTTTTTCTTCAATCCAGTGACAGAGCTCTGGAATGGGCTCCCTGGGGAGGTTGTAGAGTCTCCTCCTCTGGAGACATTCAAGACCCGCCTGGATGAGTTCATGGGTGACTTAGTCTAGGTGATCCTGCTCTGGTAAGAGGGTTGGACTAGATGATCTTCTAGGTCCCTTCCAATCCCTAACATTCTGTGATTCTGTGATTCATAGTAGCCACTTTAGTCTTCAAAGCAGTCCTGCAAACCTCTTTGTTCTTTCTGTTGCCTCTGTGGCCAGTCTCAAAATTTATGCAAAACTGAAAATCTTAATAGCTGAATTCTTCATTCATAGACAGATAAATATTGCATCCCTTCCCTCCATCAGAGGGGGAGATCTGGAGTGGGGCACTGAAGCAGTTTAACTGAGTTTTGTTTTCAACATTAAGGACAAGGAGGGAACAGTGTTTGATTTAACTGTAATTGCAGGAGGAACTTTGAGAGGCAGAACTTAATGAGGAGCACTGGCACTTGGCCTGGAAGATAAAACTAAGCCCATCTCTTAAATAAATAAATGGTCACAGGTTTTTCTCAAAAACAAGTGGGCAGGAATTTAGTCTTACATGCAAAAGTTTCCAACTGAATGGCCTCCAGTGCCTAGGCTCTGCAAATGCTATATCCCTGCCAGAGATATCAAGATGTTGACAGTTTAAACTGGGAGGCTTTCATTCTCTACCTTTTTTCCATGTGGCTACTTCCAAAGTTAATCTGGTACCATTAGGGAAATTAGAAGAAACAAAAACTACTCACTTTAGGTCTTTTTTTAACATTTTTTTTTCCCCCTACTCCAGTTTCTGACTTTGGAGTTGATTGCAGGTTTGTTTCAGGGCTGTATTCTGTAACAGAAAACCTATGCTTATATTTCTGCAAGCAGAGCCTGTGCTACAGCACTGACTTAAGCTGCTAACACAGATGTGATGGGCAGAGATGGGCTGGTTTGTGATTTTTGGCCAAGCTATTCCAACAAGAGGCACTACTGTAAGAGCAGTTGCACTGACAAAACTTCTAGATGCTAATTTTGTCACTGCTTATATGACATGACCTTCTCCACCCAAAATAAACATGATACAAAAAGCTGAATAGTTGCCTAATAGCCACTGTCTCCTAAACAGACTCCTGAAAGTTTCATGTGAATCTGTGGGTGGAAAACAGGCACGAGACTAATGCTGGTAAGTCTCTTTGCGTAGTGGTTTGCTTTGTTTGTGGTCCCTTTTAAAAGTCTTCTGAAACTATTATACTTCTGAATTGAGTCTTGGTGTTCTCTTTACATACAAATCTCTCAAGGTCCCCTGGTTTCCAGTTTGCCATGGTCCCTGGGAACACCTGGGGGCTTACCATTTTTAACTTAACCTTAAAGATGAACAAAAGAGGGACAGCAGAAGGGCAAATCTGTCTCTGGAGATAAGGTCTATGGGCAGCTCCTCAGAAAAATGATCTGCTGGTATTGCTGTTGAAAATCTGCTTTTAAAATAGAAAACTTAAAAGAGTAATTCCCCTTGGACTGGAATCTGGTTTTTAAATCTCTGAAAAGTACAGTTTTAAAGAATTGTATCATTTTTGTTTTAAAAAAATGACAACTACTGCAGTCAAAGTTTCCATATACAAACTGTTAAGAAATTCTTTTTTTTTTTTCTTGGTTGTCTCAGCATAGACTGTTACCTTGCTGTTATACCTGACCTTCCAGGTTTAAGGCTAATATCCCTTGATACAAGACACTGAAATTGAGCAAAATAAAGTTTATTGATAGAATTCTTGTACAAATTGTGTATGTGGAGAGACTAGTGCTTCATTTTTGAAATAATGAAGTGACATACTTCATTATTTCATTAGGATACCAAATAGTGTGGAAGCACTTTTCCTTTCAAACCTGTTAGTAGCTGTTAAGTGCTCTTAGGCATTAAAGACACAAAGAGGTACATTCATTGAGGATGGTGATCTGAAGATAGCTGGATTATCTAATGGTTATCATGTGGTCTGATTCCATTCACTCTAGAATTTTGATCTGCACTGACTTGTTCATCTCATCTGCTGCCCCAACCTCATGATAACAGATTGCTCATTTTAAAATTTCAGATCCATGTCTATCATGGAGTTGATATGTACCACCAAGATGAGGGATTCAATTGAAATGATTTTGAAGGATCCCTTGGACAATGGTAATCTCGTGCTAAAGCATGCAAGTTTCTCTCTATAATTTTAGGAAAATGCTTCTGGATGTGAGTGTCAGGCATTCATAGTATGCACCAATGGAGTCTGGACTTGGCCCTGTGTGCACCCAGCAACTGATCAGGAGTTCTGTATGAATTAAACCACGATTGAAACAGTACAAAATGTGGAGGGAAAAAATCCTCTGCTTATTTGTCATCAGGATTATCATGAGTCAGCAGCACATGACTGTGTCCTTCAAGGTTACATCTGCAGGAGAAGACAACAAGTAGAACAGTCTGTTGGGCTGAGGCAAGAGCACACTTTCAGCAAATTCCCTTCCCTTATCTCGGGTTGATTATGGCTCCTCTGGGAGGATGATGACCTTCTATCTCCTTGCCACAGAGGGTGGATTTTGTTTTGAAAACATCCTTTTTGTAGAGAAGTGTGATATAGCCAGTTGGAGTCAATCTGTAAACCTTACGTCTCAAAATGTAGTACCAACAGACTTTTGTTTTTAACTTATAATGGTGACAAATCCTATAACTATGGGGTGTGTTAACCTCTCTGCTGCTACAGTTTTATGTATTTTTATGTTTGTTTTCTGAATTTGTCTTAATCGGATCTAACCACTGAGAAACTGAAAACCTCAAGTTTAAGTGCAGACTGCTATAAACTACTCTTTTCTAGGCTCTTGTACTGACATACCATTGCTGCAGGGCAAGTGTACGCGTGGTTACTCCAGATTATAGCTCTGTCGTCCTAAATGTTGAATGCAAAATATATACAAAATATATACTTTTAACTCATGTGGGCATACCAAACCCAATTCCTGTGATTTCTATTAGGACTGGAAGCTAAATTCTTTAATTCTTTTTTTTTTTTTTTTTTTTGAAAGATATCTACCATTGCTTTTACTCTGAAGAGTAATCTTCCCAAGAGAATGGTTTTATCTCAGAGAAGACTGAGAGGGGTTCTTATTAATGTTTGCAAATATATGAAGGGTGGGTGTCAAGTAGAAGGGGTCAGTCTCTTGTCTGTGGTGCCCTGTAATAGGATGAGAGGTGATGGTCACAAGCAGAAACACTGGAAGTTCCACCTCAACATGAGGAGAAACTTCTTCACTATGAGAGTGACAGAGCCTGGAACAGGCTGCCCAGAGAGGCTGTGGAGTCTCCTCTGGAGACTTTCAAGGCTTGCCTGGGTCTGTTCCTGTGTGGCCTGCCCTGGGTGATCCTGTGCTGACAGAGAGGTTGGACTCAGTGATCTTCAGAGGTCCCTTTTAACCCCTACCAGTCTAGGATTCTCTTCCCTTGCTGAGCTTCCAACATCTGTCTTTCAAGAATGGTCCTTAAATGTTATTACTGCTTCTTAGGCATTCTATTACTGAAATGGGACACAGAAGCACCTCACTATACCTTCTTTCCTTCCCTTCCTCCTTTCCTTCCTCTGGCCTTCTGAACCCTCTGACATCTGAAATGCAACTTCCATCAGAAATACAACTTCTATCATTTGCCTTGACAGTTGATCTGCACATGGCACCATTGTTCAATGGCAGCTGATTATTTGAAATGGATCATCCTTTGCCTTTCAGTTTACAAACATTTGGTGATGTGGATTTGAATTTTTTCTCACTGGAAAAGGTCTTCAGCCCATGTCTCCTAACTCACGGGTGAGTGCTTTTGCCTCTACAGACAACTAGAGAAAAACATGTGCTTGATATTATTGAATTTCATCCCCATGCCATGTTTTTCACTGAACAGGGCTGTAGCTGCTTTGCACTAAAAACACTGCTCTTGGTGTCTCTTTAAGAATGATCAGGGAACAATTTCTTGATAGGGCTTCTGGTGCTTTGGGATGGAGACATCTAGAGCAGGTCCTGAGTTACCCTGGTAAGATCAGCAAGGTGCAAAATATAAGTGCATAGATGTATGTGTATAAATTGCTCTTTCAGCTAAATGCCTAAATTCTACCGTGAGTTAAATAAATAACAACTCTCTAATGTTTAATTTTTTTCTTGGAAAACCAGTTCATCAGACTGGGAGAAAATCTATGTGATAGGCCCTATTTTTTGTGAGGCTTTTGATTGTGTATCTGGGGGAAATGGGGTCAAGATTAAGTGACTGTAAAATAGATATGTGGTTAGTTAGGCAGAAAGTTGTGGATGGATGTTAAATAAATGATTAAAAAAGGTGTGATGTCAGGCTTGGAGGGCATATCAAAGGAGTATTTGTGTAACTGACTGTTCTTGGCTCACATATGGTCAACACTGCTATTGGTATCTTGGATTCTGTATTTAAAAGATGAAGTATGAGATTTGAAAAGAGTGATCTGGAAAGGGCTGCGGATGTCCTGCAGTGTGATGCTGGAATTCAAAACTTTCGGATAAATAGAAGAAATACTTAAAACTAAAACACTGAGGCACAGTAAAGCCAAATGTAAAGTGTTAATGCTGAGAGAGCAGAAATTAATCATTACCTGGCAAGTCAGTGAAGTGCAGAAAAGGATGTGGAATTTGTAAAAGTCTTCTGACTGAAGATGAGTGAAGTGTAGTATGTGGTTGCAAAAATGACATCTTATTCTGCTATGTATTTACAAGAGTACCATATGTGAAGCTTAGGAGGTGGTTACTTTTGCTGTCTGTAAGAAGTTCTCATAAAGAAAACACTGACATTTTTCTCAGTGTCAAGTGGAATAAGTAAAAAAACTGTAATTGGATTCAATTACTGCAAAGTTGCAAGTTGATTTATGTAAGATATTAGGAAAAAATAAATGATGAAAGGTATGAGGCTCTAAAAGATGTATCCAAGGAGGCTTAGAATTTCCTTTGCTGTACATTTTTAGCAACAAATTAGATTGAAATCCATCAGGAGCAGTCTTGAAATATTTATCCAAATGTTGTGCAAGGGGAAGAACTTGCTGACCTGTCGAGTCTTCCTTTTCTATGATAATCTGTCTCAGAAATCAATTCCCGCTATTTTGCCTACAAGAAATTCAACTTGTAAAATTCTTATGTGTTTAAAGCTGTTTTTGTGACTGCTTTCCACTTTTTTTTTTTTTTCCTCTTATGTGTTTTGTTAGATTTTTTTCCTCACACTTGTGGCTGTGTGTTGCATTTCAGACATGCATAGAGCTGGATGGAGAATAATGTTTTCCTGTATTTAAAGTATTGAGATTTCTGGAACATTTTTATCTATTTATGAAGAATTTTATTTTTTTTTTTTTTTTCACTAAGCAAACTCCATAAAATTTGGGAAAGGTCACCATAAAATATTAATTTTGACATGTCTGGCATGTTTTGATGCGTAACAGTAATATAACACATGGAATGCTATTAAGTTTGACATGTTTGGCATATTTTGATTAGTAACAGTAACAACACATGGAGAGATAGATGCAGAATTAAGAGGCAGGAGGAAAATACTACTGTTGTTATTAGAAGGCTAGTGTCGTGTCACTGATTTTGAATGAACACAAGAGAAGCGTTGGTTAATGCAATGCTAGTAAGCACTTGGACGACAGACATGAGTGTGAGAGTTGAGGTTTGAGCTCACAGTTGGCATGGAGCAGCACAGAAAACCACTTCAGGCCGTGTTGCTCTTCATGCCAGTGCCCGTGCTTTTGATGTGGCTGCCACATGTGCATGGTCTTGCCAGGACTGAATTAGGCAAACTTTTCATTAGAAAGAAAATTATCAACCAGTGCTTATACATCCTTCCAAGAACTAATCCTTCCCTCCATGCCACTTCTGCTCCCAGTACAGTTATTTGCAAGGAGGAAAGTTTGCTAGATAGAAATCTAGCTGCTTGATTGCGTAGAACTGGCCACATACAGAATTTGCCACCTTGATGACCCTTGATTTGTCACCTTGATGACAGCAACGCTGATAGCAAGGCAGGGACTTCTATTGACTCCAGGGATAGCTTTCGGTGCTCATTCTCTGGGATGACTGACAGATGTCTTGATGTCTTGATTAACATTGTCAGACCTCAGGTTTGCTCTAGAGGTGACAGCAGAAAGAGACAATAAATCAGTTAATGAAGTTGTGCGAGTCATTGCTGGGTATCCATGTTAGAATAACTCTTTCTGACCCTCCTAGCAGGGTATGTGACCTCATATGCCCACAGGAGACTATCTGTTGGATTTGTTCCATTTTGTGTAATTTTGAAATTCATGAAGTTCATTGGAAGGATTAATTATGTATAAGGCATGTGTCTGCATGTTCTTTTCATCTGTGAATGTTACCCTGCATGCAGTTATTAGGGGCCTGATTGGACTGAACGTTTTGACAAGAATTCAGTGACAAAAGGGGCCCATTAGTCTTTGAAGTCCTGGGCCAAGGAATAGGAATGCAAGTAACATCAGTAACGACCTCATTTAACTTGTGACAGGGTACAAGATAATCATGAAAGGTCATTGTAATATAACCCCGTTGTACTCTATATGCTGCAGTGCTTGTGTTACAGCCAGTCTGTATTGCAGTTTTAACGAATGCTGAAATCCTCTGATGTTCAAATACAGGAAGGATGGTCAGAACAAGACAACAAAAACAACTGGAAAGATCCTTCCCTCTCTCATATACTTGAAAGTGAATTAGTAAAGAGCTAGAAACAATGGAAGGCTTTTTATATACTGTGAGTTTTTAATGGAAAATTTCATTTTTTACTGAAGTAACAATATGCTGAAAGGAAAAAAATGTTATTTTCCATAGAAAATGTCTTTTCATCATAGCTACAAAGCAAAAAGATTTCTCTCTTCATTCAAAACTGAAAAGGGAAAAACAGTCTATTCAAAATTGCCAGGGAAAACAAAATACAGTCTGAATTAATAGAACATTTCCGTGAACCTCTAATATGATTATTCTGCTAGGTTTATGAGCACCAGGCAAAGAGTATTCAGTGGCCAGTTTTAGAAATCCATCTCCATTCTCCCTAACAGTTACACCAAAAGTAATGAAACTTTTGGGAATGAAAAGAAAAATAAGCAAAACAAAGCAAACTCTCTTGCCTTTTTAGTACTCTATCCTTATATTTTTCCATCTTATGACCCTGTGCACTTAAATTTTGAAACAGATTTATGTAAAAGTACAAAAATGCCATAAACCAGACAATTCTCCTGGTATTTTTGTATTTGAGATTTGAGTATTTTACAAAGGGCTTGGGTCAAAATAAAAGTTTTATGTTATGAGTGTGGATCAGCTTTTGAATATTGACACTGTAGGTAGTTTCCATTAGATATCCATAGGCTATGTTGCTCTTTTCTGTTTTGCTGCTTAGCTGCATGTTTTCAGCAGTTAACTCCTATGTTTTCAGCAGTTTCCACGGGAGGTCAATCTCCAGTTAGGATGAATTGTCATCGATAGAGACAGACTTTGGTTTCATCACATTTTTGGAATAAAGAATATTTCGCCATCAGCATGTGAAAGGATGTTGTTTCCTTTGTTTAGCCCTTGTTGGCAATGTTTTGAAAAGAAGCAACACACAAGGGCCTGACTTCCAAAAACAGTTCTAGAGTGTGCCATCAGCTTATTTCCTTCCTCTACAAAACTGGCTTTGTGTTAATGATTTAGGTAGCAAGCCATCTAACAGCCAGGGTTGCGTGCACAGTCACCTCAGTTATGTGTGAAGAATGGCAGATCTACATCTGTGTGGACCTGGGGTTCAGCAGAATTGAGATACCTCTGCATTGCGTCTCAGAGCTAAAGTAACTCTGTATGTTAACTCTCCCATTAAGCTCAAAGTATATCACATTTGAGAGACCAGTGGAGAGAGAGATCCATGTGGTGTAAGGTCTTATTTAAACCTTATGCACAGCATACAAAGTAATTTGGAAATCCATGTGTTTTCTGATTTCTTCATAGTGTTCAGTATTATGTAAGTACTGATGACAGTGACCATCATGTACTCAGTGTTCTCCATTGATCCCATTAACACTGTGTGAATTTCCACATAATGGTGACTAAACTTTGTGGATCCTGAATTGGTTGCAGGGTAAAATACAGTATGCAGTTTTCAGCTTGATTCCTCCTCCTGGTTCTTCATGGTCCTCAACAAGAGTTTTTGAAGGGATATTTCTCATTCCCACTTGTAAAATGTTGAGCAATGCCACAAATTTTAATTCCACAGGTCTGCTTGAATATCCAAACAGTTGACTCTTATTTCACAACAGCTGGATGTTTGAAAACATTCAGGTCTGTAGAAATACAGTGATACTAATTTTAATGTCCCACAGTCAAGCCTTGCAGTTGTTTTCTTGAAACACGTGTCTCTTACTGGAAGCAAAACAAGTGGGGCTAGTGGAAAACATGTGACTTGATCCCTTATTTACATGCCTTTTCCACCCTGGCCAGCCAACACAGTTTGAACATGAAAGTCACTGGAGAACAGAAGCCTATAAATATTCAGAGAAATCCAGTCAGGGCAAAATCATTGCAAAAATTTTTGACTAACAGTTTGCAGACCCTAAGAGTTTGACAAACCACTGCTGGCCAGGGACAGGATGAATTCAAACAAAGACTGATTGTAATTTTGTGGTTGAACATGAATGTTTTGCACAACACTGATTGAGGCTGCTTTGAAAATGGGGCCAGGGTTGTAAAATAACCTATTTACTGCAGTGTGCATCATGTTTGAAAACACAACGAAGCCCTGTAGATTCTAACTGGTCTTGGTAGAGACCTCACAGCTGAAAAAAGTCTCTTCTGGCTATGAGGAGCCTTGTGGGAACTTGCTTATTTTATTTGTTGCCTTTGATTAGGTGCAGTAAAGTGAGTTAAACACATAGCAAGGAATTAGGTATTTTTAAGTTCTAATTCCAGTTTCCCCCTTGATTTTTCTTTTTGACCTTTGGCAAGACACTTAAACCTTTGGCTCTTCGATTTCTTACCTGAAGAACTGGCATAAGGCTGTCAGACAGCTTTGTGTGATGACTAGTGAATGAATTGTTAATGAATTAATAATTGTAAAGCCTGTAGTAGATGAAAAGCCTTATGTTAGTGGTAAATCATACAGGAGTCTCATGAGTCTGTATGGCGTTGTCTGTGTATGACAAAGTCACCTCCCATTGGGAGCCTTAGTTGAACCCAAGCTTCAGCTTGGGGACTGAACTTGTGACCCAAGGCACTGGCAGTGTAATGACCTTCTGCCTGAGGCAGAATACCAGGAACTGGTAAGTAGGTGTTGAAAGACACAGATTGGCTCTTTCTGAGCTTTGAACAAGGGCCTAAGTGGCTCAGGTCCATTATCTTTATGGAGGTCCCTCAGTGCATTTCTGTAATCAGCATGGTCAGACAGACACCTGCAGACAAAATGAGGTGAAGTCTTTGCTTTTCTGTGTGGTGCAATCTGAGTAGACTTGGGACCCCATGGATGGCCCCCAGTCTAGCTAAGGGAGTGAGGGGAGCAAAGATGTATCCTTTCTCCTCATGAGAGAAAGGCATAACCTTCCTACCCAGGGTTCCTCCAGTGCAGCAACCAGTAAGTGGGTTTGCTTAATGGCCTGAAGTTGTTAATCGGTCTTTCCATTACACAGTTTGTTTTGTTACTTCCCATCTTTTCTGTTATGTCTTGCATAGCAGATAGAAGTACTTGCCTGCCCTGGAAATAGGAGTGGTTTGAGTTCTGAAAGAAGTGTTGTCTGCAAAGACAGAGCCTCAGCTGAGGGACTGGCCCTTCTCATCACCCTACTAAGACCTGGCTGTTTGTGGCAAGCTGGGCAACCCACAGCTTTCAGTGGTTAGTGTACAGTAGACTCCCATATCCCTCTTCTAGTCATTTTGAGGTTTTGAGAGAGAACCTATTTTAAATCCTTGCTTTGGTTAAAAAAAGAAAAAAAAGAAAGCAAAAAAGCTCTTGACTAAATTCCAGTAGTAAAGGCAAAAATGGGGGTCAAATGAATAGATATTGGAGATAATTTACTGTAACACATATGTTTTCTGATGTAACTGTCTTCTTTCTCATCTGTGTAGGACCTAACTGCTATAAATCTACTCTGCATGATCTGCCTCTGTATATTTATATGTTGTCTGTGTGACTTCCACACAGAACAAGCCATGATAGAAATCTTTCATTTAATTAAAATTGATCTTAAAATTCCTTTGATCAATAATGAGTTAAAATTCATCTCAGCAGTGATGGGAAGAGCAAACATTCTGAGAAAAGCTTTAAGGCTAGTGGTTTTGGCTTTGGAGACTGGGTCTTGCCTGAAATTATCCCTTTCTTGGGTCCAGGCTCTGTGGTGCTTGGCACATTATGGTTTACCCTATAGCCCAGATTGTCAACCACCCATATGAAAAGCTGAGACATCCAGACTAAAGGTCTTTTTTTGCCTTTTTCAGTATATATGCTTTAAACATCATTACATCTACATTACATTGCATCTAGGTTGGTAGTGCCTAGTAGGATTAAAAATTAAATTGTTTTCTTGTGGAAAATGACCTAGTATTTCTTCTGACTGCACACTACAGCCTATCTAAACCTTCTGAAGTGCTCACTCAGATGGCAAAATGGGGTAAGTTTTTAGTTAAGTGACACTTAACAGCTGACTTGAAAAGATTGCTTAAGGGTCCCTCTGCATTTCAGATGTATTCCCCTGCAGAAGACAGACACAAAGCAAATATGTATAATTTAATAGAACATGGTTTATGGTTTATGCAACCTCTCATAAATTTGAGAGATTAATAAAGATCAGCTTCAAATGACATTTATACTCTTGTTTTTCTACACTCCAGGGTGTTTCCTAATTAATTGTCTCAAGCCTTCACTGAGAGATACTTTCCCAAAAGTGCTCTGATTGAGGGAAATGAAGACGCTGGAGTGCTAGTCTTTTGTTTCTGCTCCTGAGAGTTCCTCCTTTGCTCTTATGGTGAGAACTTTATTCCTGGTCAGGCAACTGGATCACCCTGCTTGACTGCCTTTGAAGCCATTCTGACTTGAAATACCAAATTAACACAGAGGATCTGACAGCAGGATTGGAGCTCTCAATAAATGTAGGAGGTGCAGTGATCAACAACAACAACAAAAAAACCCTCAACCATGGAACCAATGTGTAAATAACATCAGTTTACATAATTTCATATTGAGTGAAACTGGTGTACTATGAAGGGGGTGTCTCAGAGGAATTATAGAAAATTAGTCCCAGAAGATTGGTTCAGCATCAGATGGGAAGGAAAGGGAATGTCAGCTGGAGGAGAAAGGTCTGGCATGAGCTTGAATTGCTTGGGTACATGTTACAATTTTCTTCCCTCGTTAGGGGAACTCGTTTATTGAATTGGTAATTTGCATTTTGTGCTGAAAGCATTGGGAGATGATTTGCTGCTGTGTGCTGTCTTTTGTAGAAGTATAGGAATCCAAAAGATGCCATGATGAGAAACTATGTTTGGAAGCAGAGAAATAGGCACCTGCCATAACTTTCTCTAGAATGTGGAAAAGGGTACACAGTGAAATAATCATGCAGTTTAATTTTGTAACATTGAAAGTATTGTAGAAAATTAGTAAACATTGTCATCCTGGGGTTTTCTGTGACATTTAAAACATAATTTAGACACCTTCATGTTAGTAGGAGAGGTAATAATTACTTAATGACAATACTTTAAAACCTACAAGGCTGCAAATCTTGAGCAAACAACAACAAAATCCTTGTGAAGGTATTTGGCTTATATACATCTATTCAGAGTCTGCCCTTGAATAATGAGAAATACCAACACCTGGTCCAATGCTGTGGAACTTGTGTGTAAAGGTCTGAGGAGCACCCTGCAGTCATTGGTTAGCAGGGTTGTGCGGAGCCCTGGTGCCAGACTGATGGTGATACTGGTGTGAGAGGTGAGGAAGGGAGCTTTCGAGATGCTCAGGTGCTCACTTCATGTGCTGATGGCAGCACCAGGAACAGACTGCAATCCTTAAAGCTTCTGTGCTCTCACCTCCAGCACTGCTTCAGGAGAAAAAAATTCCTTTGGCAATTTTTTTTTTCTTTATACATCTTCATTATCACATTTCCATAGAGCCAGTAGCCAAAGCTTACTCATTTTTCTTTATAATGAGAAACTTTTTTCACAGTTCTAGTTGGTAATAGAATTAGGTGGTTGATACTTTTTCAATGACATGTGTTGTGTTTTGGGACTCAGTGTGTTTGCTCCAGCCTTTTCTCTGATGCTTGTCTAAGCATCTTGGATGTACTGCAGGAAGATTCCACTTTGTTCCCCAGATGGGACTTCAGGCTGTCTTCATCTTGCACTGTGGTACCCTGTAATACAGTGTTCTGTGTTGTGGGATGACTGAAGTCTTGTCTTCCCATTTCTCCATTCTCCCATTTCCCCCTCTGTCTGCTCCCAAACAACTGAAAAAAAATTGCATGTAACGAGTTCTGACTATTGATTTCTTTTGCTTGTCTTCCCTAACCCTGGATGTAGGAAGAAGAGCCTCAGAAACAACCCGTAGTATGAAAAAAATTACTTTGTTAAATTTGCTCATTTATATGAAAATAACCCTCAGTAGCTGCCTGAATGTTTGTTTTTCTGAGATGGTTCCTTCTGTGGGGGCAGATTCTGACTGGACAGCACAAGCACCAGTTTGTATTTGCTATGGGAAGAAGGCTGTTGTCAGAAGAATTCTTTTCATTACACTCTGATGAAACACTATTCCACAGTGGAGCATAAAGCTGTTAGATCTTTGCTAATAAGGTAGTTCCAGTGACTGTGCAAAGAAATGTCAAAATGTTAATATAGTCATCAAGATCTCTCATGCTGCCACAGCTATTGGAATCAATTCCAAAGGGAGAGTTCTGATCACAGGAACACTTCTTGCTGAAAATTTAAATAGGCTTTATTTTCCAATAAGGCATTTTGGAGCCTCTATCTTCCTTCCTAAAGACATAGTTGGGGGGACACTCGCCAACTGAAACAGCCCCCAGATTCCCCCCTCCCCCACACACCTGTTACTTGTTTCTCTGCTGCTCCATCCTTGTCATGGTGCCATTGCAGTTGTTGGTCGTGGCCATGATGGAACTGGGTGTGTGAAGCTGAAGTAATTTGAGGGAAATGACACAGACAAATATAAATGCTGAATTTTCATTTTGGCCACTATGCATATGTTAATACACAGGTATTAAAACAAAAGCTCTCCTATATTTCAGAGTGAAGAATGACCAGTGCTCGGTTTTCCAAATGATGTGAAGAGCAGCACCTTGGAACAGCCTGATGCCACCTACCCTGCCACAGTGGGAAGCTCTGCCAGTCCAACATCATAGGAGAGACTTGTGACAACCACCACCACCTCCTGGGTGAGAAATTGCCTCCTGTTCATTTTATCATAATTTTATTACCTAACATAATTTCAAGTTTCCTAGGCAAGTTCACTTAAAGATATGTGTTTTGCTACAATGAAAGCAATAATATGTATCATCTTTAGCTATGGAGGAATGGTGATTATTTCCTATATCTAATTGTATTTTGATGAAATGAAAATAGAGATGAAAATAGACAGTGCTTCCAGAAGAAACTTGGCCCTGCACAAGAATATATTAGAGGTGATTTCAGGATTATAGTTGGTGTTTTCTGAAATAATTGTCAGTTATTGTGGAAAATTCAGTTTCAGAAAGTCCACAAAATTTGCCAGAGGGGGAGGGATATTACCCTACTTTCAATCATTAGACATTTGATCAATAATAAAATAATAAAGACCTGTTGTCTTTGTCTTACGGTTACTGCCTCAGCCTTAGTGCTTGTGAGCCATGTGTTTATACCCCTGTAAATCTGAAAACAGCACCAAAGTCTTAGCAGATTATTTTACTTGGTGCTTCTGATGTGGTGTATTTGGTGCATTTAAAAATGGCTTTTAGAGCCTACCTGCTTCAAAGGCAGGAAGCTTAGATGATGGTTTGAGAAAGCTGAAAGTAAAACCAGTAAAAGCTGCCATTGCTGTATCTGATTTTCCAGTGAATCCTTTTTCCAGTGGTTTTATTAGGCCCCTGGGACACACCTTGAGTTCTGTTACTCTCTGGAGGTCCCTTGCGGTTGCTTTTTGTCTCTTCCTCTCAGGATCTTTTTGACCATCTGTGGCTTGTGAAGAATATGAAAGCTCCTTGCCGTGTCCAAGATCAATAGCTTTAAAAACAGAGCACGAAAAGCCAGTAATCATCTTTTCCACCAGGCATGATTAATTTCTGAAGTGCTTCATCAAGTTCCCTTTGAAGTTCTGATTCCTTTTTTCTTAATTTTTTTTTTTTTAATTTTCAGCAAGTGTCCAAAACTCACCCACATGTGTCCTGCAATGAGCTGAGGCTGACCCGAGTCTATGCTGTTTAGACTTGGGTGGGCCACAGCAATTTTTGGAAAGCTTTCCCAGATCCTGGAAGTAAGAGTTCAAAAGCCAGTTGAGATGTTTCCCAAAGTACCCTGGCTTCAGTGGAAAGCGGTACTGCTTCCCTGTCTGAATCTTGGATTAAGAAAAGAAGGAAAAGGGAGAGGGATTAAACAAACAAACAAACAAACAAAAACCAAACCCCCATAAAAACTCCCCAAAAACCCAAGCAGCCACTTCACCAGCTTAAATTGAATGTGGTTCAGTCCCTCAGTTCCACTCCAACTGAATAAGAGAGTGACTGAAAGAAGCTGCATCCCCACAACCAGCACCTCTTTCTATGAGTAAATAAATTTTTCCAGCAGTGCTGAGTTCTGGGATAATGGAACTTTATTTATTTATTAATTAAAAATATTATTTTAAAATTAATAAATCACCCACAAATCTACCTGATATCTCTTCCTGCTTGTGCTGCACTCCAGAGCAGCACTGAGGGCTGCTGTCACTACAGCATTACTTCCAGAAGGTAAGATTACATATAAGGTGTATTAACTGGTTCCCTGGAATTCTGAAACGACAAAATTCAACGCTGTCTTTGCAAGAACCCCAAAAGTAATTGTAGTGCAGAATGGGTGATGGTGGCTTTGGCTCACTCAAAAATGAACATGCTAGCCTATCAGTGTGGGTATGTACGTGAGCCTCAACACTGCTTCCAGTCCTATGTGGCCAGAAATGTCTAATACATCCCTGGCATTCAAAGTTGTGCACTTATACAAGCCATTGATGGCTGGTTTATAACTGTTGCAGCTTGCAGGTACAATAGCTATATGTATACATTTCCTCCTTGGCAGTTATATTTCTAACGATCAGACTTGGAGAATGGGTTATACTGCTCATGTGCATCAAAAATGTGTCTGTACTCCTGTAAGACTGCCACTGAATGCTAGGTAAGGCAGACATCCATCATCTGTCACCAAGAAATCCCTGTTTAAAAACAGATCCTTTATTTCTTTGTAATACACTGGATTTGTTTATTTATTTTTTTTGGTTAATGTACACCTCAGTCATAACCACTTCTGGCTGCTGTAGAAGTGCTGAGGCTCCACAGGGAAGTCTGTTGTCTTTGGTTTTGCAGCCTTACTTAGGGTGGGACTGAAATGCAGTGAAGAGGCTGGAGCTGGCAAGGCTTCTTTCCCATATGGATCAGCTTGTGAATTTCTGGGCATCTGTGCTCAATATGAAGCACCTGCTCCTGTAAGTTATATTCTGTAAAGGTTGGATAGTGGCCCAATTGGAAAGGGAGAATTCCCACATTTAAGAAACAATACCTGTTGAAGGCACAGCAGCAAGCAAAGCAGCCTCTGGCTGTGAGATCCACAGTGATAACAGGGATGGGGAGAAAGTCTCTATAGCAGGAAAAAAGTGTACACAAAGAATCAAAATGTTATGTAGTGATTACCATAAACTGCTACTGTGCTAAATGAGAGAAAGTGGTTCCCTCTGTGGTTCTGAAAGTGTGAAATGCATTTTATTTTGTCTCTTGAGGGTGACCCACTTATAAAGACATTGAATGATTACAGTAGACTTCAGTGAAGCTAAAACTAAATACAGTTCTAGACATTTTCTTATAAGAGAATCTTTCAGGACATGTCTTACAGGGAATCCTGGCCTTGGTTTTAGTTAATATTAGATGCAGTTTCTCAACATCTTGCTGGACATGTGTGTTTGTCAAACTGAGTATAAAAATTTTGCTCCACTGAATCCATTTTCCCATGTTTCTTTCTCATCTGTCACATGTAAGGAGGCTGTTTCTGTTGTACCTCCTGAAAAGGCTTTTCATCTTCTAGAATAGGATGAGATGCCTGTTCTCTGGGCAATTCATGTCCCAGGGTTTCACAGCTAATGTTTGTGTCTCTGGTTTCTCCCTCCTTGAGTCCAGACCTTATGGGAGAATCATGACCAGTGTGATTTGAAATATGCACATAAACTGGGGGATTTAAGTCCTTCTGGGAATCAGGTGGCCAAAGACAGCCTTCATTGAATGATGTGATAAAAGTGGGATTCTGCCTAACCAGAGTGGCAGTGATGAACAGTGAAGGTGGTGGAATATTAGGTCTGGCATGGGCTGCTTGGATGGATTTTGTTTAATATTATTAATGATTTAAAGTTGCTGGGGTATTTTTGTTGTTGTTGTTTCATTGGTTGTTTTTTCTCCCCCTTCTGTCTGCTTTCCTCATCCATTACAGGTTTTCCTTTACTGTTTTTGGGGGTGTTCATAGATGAAGTTGTAGTGTTAGTGAAGTTAGTAAGAATAAAGTTTCATCACACCCACGGAAAGGATGGTTGGTGGTGCACTTTTCTGTACAAAAGCTTCACTGAATCTGTAGCCATTGTACGAAGCTGCTTTTTCTCCCTGAATTATTTTTAAATGGTTGTCAAGAAGGGATTTCAGGCCTTTCAAATCTTCTCCCCCCACACACCCCAGCAAAAGTAATGTTGCTATTGAACATTCATTTTTGGATGGAAAAATAATACTAAGAAAATTCTCTATGGTTGTTTAGTGTCTTTTTCTTGTGCCTGGGACTGCTATTTTGGATGCATGTGTTAAATGGTGGGGGCTTTCCCACTCCCCATAAACAATCTATTTCTTTCTTGTGGAGAAAACAGCTTTGTAAAAAGAAGAGATAAACAGGAGGCTACATTGCTGTGAGGGATAGATGTTGGAGTGATAATATTGGCATTTGTAGAAGTCTGTCTTTTATACAGGGTGAACTGCAGTGGGTTGTGCGTGTGCCTCTCTAAGGCAGCGTCTGCCTTGGCACCAGAGCTCCCAGAGAGTCATGAAACTTAGAAAGCACAGGAAGATCCATTTGTTTCTCTTACCCTCCTTTCCCCCTTTTGCAACCTGGAGGTGTTGACTGGTTGCTCACTGTAGCACTTAGTATGTTACCACCCATTCACACCTCTACTTGTCTACTGTCCCCACCTACTCTCACACTTCTCTTGCTGTAATGATGTGTTGCAGAAATAAATTGTGTTGCACAATGAACGCGTAGAAAGAACAAGGGGGTATTTAAAAACTGAGAAATAGGGAACTAACATGGAAAGAGAATGAGGGAAGTGTTTTTGGCACATTGAGCCGGTTGTGTATAATAATTCAAGCTAGCAACAGCTGTGCCAGAGTGATTATTGCAGTTGTTTGAACACTGGAACTTGCATTTAAGAGGAGTGGATTAAAAAACCTGGGGCCTTAGAGTTTGGGCGATCACTGTTGTTCTCTGCCTTGCTCTAGGATCTGTATGGAAAAGAAATGTGGGGTTTGTTTTGTTTTGGGGTTGGTTTTGGGCCCCACCCAGGTCTGTACCCAAAGAAGATCTTGAGCAGGAGCTGCTGAAATGTGGATCCTTAAAAATCCCTTTGAGCATCTTGGAGATTTTACTTTATTTTTCTCAATGTGAGGGAAGAGACTTTATGAGAGAAAAACAAATTGACATAAACATTTAGCATTTCAACCATACAATCGTAACGCCTTGAATCCCACATCTCTTTGGTAAGATTGAGCCCCCTGATCACACTGAACAGTCTGAGACTGCTCTTTGCATTCACAGTGTGATGGGAGACCAGGTGACTTTTGTATTCCATCTGCAAACCTCCTTTGCTCTCTCCTCTGAAGCTGTTTCTGTGAGAGATAGTGCAAAACTTTATTATTTTCCTTCTGATTTTGTTAAATTTCAGTGAGCTCACAATATGAAATGATGGCTTGCCCTTACAGACCAAGTTTGTATTTGACAAGTTTGTGGCAGTACTTCATTAATTACAAGCAGTCCTTCCCAGCACAACCTGTTAGGTAGAGTATTTGTTCAGTGCACATAATTATCTCTCTGTCATTCTCTCTCTTGTATTGATTCATGTGGAAAATATGATTAAAACATGAACATCTACAAATGATTCAGAATAACGAGAGGAAAGGCCATTGTTTTTCTTGCACTGACTATACCAGATTACTATAATTACAGCTGAATGGTTATACATTTTTCTGTGTCCTCCACCAGACAGTAGGTTTGTTCACAGCCTCAATCTAGAGTTTCAAAGTGAAGATGTTTAAAAGAAATACCCTCTTAAGGATGTTTCTTTGACCCATTAAAAACCTTTACCTTGGCACTTGCACGTGTAATCTCTGGCATAAGGTCATGCAAAGTGGGGGTAGGGATAGGAAAAGAAACATCGACCCTTCAGACATCTGTTCTGGTGTTTCGGCCAAGAACAGGAGGGAAGGCTGTGCCAGTTCGGCAGCCGCTCCTGCAGATTGCAGTCGGCTTGCTTTTGATGCCAGCGTTAATAATGTGGGTTTCCCGCGGAGGGGGTGGCACTGCCAGATTCCTAATTAGAATCCACTAAAAGCAGCAAAAGGTGAAGTGGTCATTTCAACCCCCTGCCCTCTCCATCTCTTCTCCCTGTAGATTTGTTTTTATTTTGTCCACTTAGCCCAGTGGAGAAGTGGGGAAGGGTCTTGTGTGCTCTTGCCTTGATCTTAAATTAAACAACAGGCAGTTTTGATCTTCTGGACCCCTCAGGAAGGCCTGATTCACTGTAGTGTATGTGGAGATGACAGAACTAATTTCACACTTCATCCATTGTGCGCAGTGGGTTCACTTGTTTGCTCTTGCAGCCTGTGCAGATTCCTAAGATAGGACATCATTTTCCTCTTCTATTCTGGTATGGACTACATTGGAAGAGGGCAAGATGATGTTATGCATGTCCTATTGGCAGGTTTGGCTTCCTCTGA
Source organism: Ceyx melanurus (assembly GCA_024611195.1). Lineage (NCBI taxonomy): Eukaryota > Metazoa > Chordata > Aves > Coraciiformes > Alcedinidae > Ceyx > Ceyx melanurus. The sequence continues at coordinate 41,714 of JANHGL010009206.1, read as the reverse complement.
AGGGCTGTAAATACTGTTCCAGAGGTCCTGTTTGCTCCTGGGTAGCTTAAGACCACTTTTTGGTAAGTTCTGCATCAACTGGCCAAGTTTGAGATCCTTGAAAAGGTTCTAGCAATGGAGACTGAGAAACAATTCCCTTGCAGGATTGTTGGCATGTTGCTGGTGTGGGTATATGTGCCCATGTCCTCTGGATCAACAGGCCTGGAAGCAGGCAAGACATGGGCAGACTTGGAGAAACCAGACCAGAGCAGCATACTGTGGCCATCTCTCTGGGACTGGCCGGTGGCACTTCCTAGGAGCTCTGTTGTCAAGGAAAGGATGGCATGGGTGAGGGAATGTGGAAAAATTTGGGATAAGATTTTTGGGGTTTGCACTTTTTAAAAATAAATTATTTTTTCTGCTCTCCCTGCCTTCTTATGCTGCTTCTGTTTTCTCAAGAAGGGCCTTGTAGAAGTTTATTCTTGATTTGTTTCTCTCAGGTCACTTGAGGAAGGAATGGGATTAGTTGTTTGAAAAAGTAGGCAAAATGTAACTTGCCAAACGTGGTCCAAAGAGTTCAGCAGGAATTACAGACCTGCAGTGACTGTCACCAGAGCCCTCGTAAGGAACCGGCAGCACTTTCTTCTTGACCTGAAACAGGGCATTCAGCTTTTGCTTGTAAGGTTTTCAGTTGCAAACCTGGAACTCGGGCTATGCAAAGTTGCTTATGAATCAAAACTGAAGAAAGGTGTCCGGTGAAGCCTTGCCAGCTGAAATTTCTGACTTTTCCTTGGCTTCTTCAGTACGAGGGTGGCAAGACTTTGGAATAAATTGCCCAGAGACATTGTGACTGCCCCCTTCCTGGAGGTGTTCACGGCCAAGCTGGACAGTGACTTGAGTAGCTTGATTTAGTTGAGAAGCGTACCTGCCTATGACAGGGAGGTTGGACTAGGTGATCTCTAAGGTCCCTTCCAACCTAGGCCATTATATGATTCTATGATTTATCTTTAAAATTTGCTGTTAGTAAACCTGTGCTCAAGTTTTAGCCTGTGAGGCAGAAGCAGCCAGCTACTCAGGATCCTTTCTCATTGCTTGATGAAATTAAATCCGTCTTGCTGTCCTCCTTTTGAGCAGTAATGCAGCAGGATTCATATTCCACTAACTGTGAATGCAGTATAGTGGGTCTTTTGCCAGAAGTATTTTAACACAGCTGCATTACCCAATGCAAATAAGACTTGATTAGCTGACCTTCTTCCTTGATGGCTGCAAAATGCTTACTGTGAGCCTGTAAATACCATCTAGTTAACCTGTTATTTTGGTTCTTTTCTGTTTATGTTTTATAAACCAAAAAAATGCCAGCTCTCGTTGTGGGCTATTTACAGACAAGGCTATAATATTTATAATAAATATCTTGTAAAATTCTGACAGCATATAGATATAAATGAGAGAGAGCTGAGAAGCTAAAAAAGTCTGGGTTCCAGACAGGGTAAGATGGAAAGGGGTGAAAAAAGAGATTTTCTGAGAGATAGCAAATGTGTATCATTTGTTTGGTAATATGGTATCCATGTCATGTCTCTGAAATGGCCACAGTTAAAGTTCATGCTACATTAGGAAAGCAAAGTGGTTTACATTGAAACTTAATAGAAGTCAATTGGTTTGAAATATCTGATGCAGAAATAAAACACCTTATGTTTTATGGGAGCGAGGAGCTGAATATTTGGAACATCTTCTTTCTAAACACGTGTGTTCTCTTCTATCAATTTGAGATAATCCAGGTCTGGCTCCTGCCCAGTCACTGCTCCTCCTAACCAGCATTATGTGAGACATGCTGCACTGCCTGCACACGGTCACACTCCCTCTCGAACCACAAATCAACCTGAGTGAGAATCAGTTGGCATCTCTTACAAATCTTCAACCTTCCAAGAGAACATCATTAACAACTAATATTTCTTCCTCCATCAATGTGATTTTTATTTGGGAAGAACTTGGGTTTCCCCCTTATTTTTTTTTGCTGTTACTTAATGGTTTCTTGAGGCAAATTTCAAACTTTTGAAGTTTGTATCAGAGCACAATCTATAGAGAATGCTGTTGCTTTGCTTGACTGACTTCAACAACCAGGAAAGGCAGTTGCACTGACAAAACCGCTCTGTTTTGTAGATAGGTATGGTTTTCAATTGATCCCCTAATTCAACTAAGTTTTCCTGTGGACATCTTCCAATTTCTGTTGCTGCTTCAACTCAGTTACCTGCTTATTTTCTCATGCCTCCACTTGACAGGCACAGGTTTTTATATTTTTGCATTCAGTGTGAAATGTGTTCTTCACTGCAGTATATGTATGGAGGAGTTCACACCTCCAGAGGGCAGAGGATCTAAACATGCCTATGAGAACACAATCCATAATTTACAAATAGTGATAAGTTCCTGTACCTTTGTCATTCCAAGGCTTTGAAGGTCAACATAGTTAGCTATCACACTATTCTGTTTGGTAGGTTCATTAGGATTTGGATTTTATGACAAGATGATTTTTTTTTTTTTCCTACAAGGACGACAAGTCTACAAGAGAATGGAAAATAACCAGAACTCCAAATCCATAGTTTAGTGCTCTCTCTATTGCTTCGTATCTCCTCCTTTTAAATATGACAATGTCTTCACTGGGAGCAAGCAGCAAATTTTATCCAATCACATCATCATATTTTAGCCTCAAACTAAGTTACTCAATAACTTTAATTAAGTGACACGTTTGTTTTTTTCTTGTTTACACTTTGGTAACCTCATGTGTGAAAGTTTGTAAGACTCTGTCAACAGTCAGAAAAGGACAAGAACATGTGAGCTTGTCAGTCACAGTTATGATTATATACATTTGGCCAGATCTTTCACAATAATATTTTTGTTTCTTTAATATAAATCTAACTTTGGATGGAAAATTAATCTGAAATGTTTTGTTTAATGAATTTTCTTTTCAATATTTCTGATGCTTTCAACATATTTTAATTATATGTTAAGGACAGAATTAAGACACACCTTTGAAATTCACCTATTCTGTATTAATTGTTTGAGTTTCTGACTTTACTTTCCAATTTACAGTGTACTATTGAAAACCAGGATTTGTCTAGTGTGATCTGTGCAAGAACTAAAAATTAAGTTGTTATATTTCATATATTACTCTATTAAAATATACTCTTTTAGCAATTTCTAATAAATAGGAATTGGTCAGTTTTGTACTATTTTATTCTACATCCCTTTCATAAATAGAACAAGATGTTTTTTGAAACAGTATAAAGTGTGTGGAAATCCTAATCCCAAAGGCAAATGTGATAAAGCAGTGAGCATTTTATGTCAAAATTTTGAACTCTGCTCTAGCTTTCCCTTTCCTAGGGGATTAATTTCCACAGCACTGAAGCTCTAAGTCACCTTCTGTTACCATGCTTTGTTTTTGTTGGCACTCCTGGAGAGGCTTGGTTTTGGTTTTTGTTTTGTTTTTTTCTGTTGCAAAACTTCAGTTTTGTGTGTGAATGTGTAAAGGCAGTCTGGTTAGTTGTGCATGAGAGTGTGAGGAATGTGAATCTCTCTGTTATGAGGAATGAGTATTGTTCTGCATGCTCGAGTAGTACCTTGTATAGTAAAATATTTGTCATGAGTAAGGAAACGGGCTCTGTTCCAACAAGAATTAAGTGCTGAGCACAAAACTGGAAAGGAACTTAACATGTAGAGCTTGGAGCTGTGTTTTGAAGGATAGCCCTTTCTGAAGACGCGTTCAAGATTTAAAAGTCTACAATATGAAATGTCTTCCTGGTTTTAACTATGGCTACTCTAAACTTTAAGTAATGATTAGTGTGTTTTTCTTGGTAACACAAGAACAATTCAGTCTGAGGTTTTCATCTTTTTTTCCTTCTATTCTTACTTGTCCATGTCTTTTTGTCCCCCCTTTTTTTTTTTTAATAACAATTCCAAAATAAATTAAGAAATGAAATTCTAATACACCCACCTCCCCCCCCCCCCCCAGTGTTAATGCAAATTCAAAACCACTTTAATACATAATATAAAGAAAGAAAAGCAAGTTTTGACAAATCAACATTAATACTGTCATGAAAACCAGATGGTGTGGATAAATGTCAGTCCTACCTGGGTTTTCTCAGCACTTTTTCTAAAGCCACAGATCTTGGCATTCTAGAATTAGGTGAATATCTGGTCTGCCCAGGTGGAGGAGAAAATTAAGGAACTTGAGCAGAAATAGTGATTTAAAACTTGAAAGTATGACATGTAAGTATTAGTTAAAAATGGAGATTTAAAAAAATTTTTTTTTTTCCAGACTAGCTCTGTAAACTTTCAAGTCCTGAGTCCTGATTTTTTAATGCCCTGATTTGACAGTCCTGGAGTAATCTGCAGCAGAAAGTACTGTTCTGGTAGGGAAGACTGATGCAAACATCCCATTTTTGCCATGGTGTACACTCTGTAAGTGAACCTAGTGTAAAATTGAAACTTCGTATCACCCTGTGCCAAAAGCCACAGGAAGAGAGACAGTCACTGGGCAGACTGGGTTCTTGGTGCTGTTACTGAGACCCGAGTCTGTCCTTCCCTTACACTCCTCAGCCATATGGTCAGCTTATGTGTCTCCCCAGGGGCTGCTGGCTGGGGGTGCAGAGTGGCGGTGGCCCTGCAGCTGGTTACCAGCAGCGTTGCTGTCAGCAGCCACCGTTAGCCCACAGCACATGCTGCTGACACAGCATGGTTCCCTGGACCAGTCTGGTGAAGAGAGTAAGTCTCCCTGAGCAGGGAGCTTTTGTCTTTGCTCCCCTTGATCATACTGACACAACTGATAATTGCAAATACATTCCACAGATGATGTCTGTGGAATTCATAGAGCAGTGAAGACCTTAGTGCCTTTAAGTTCTCCACGTTACCTTTGGATTCATCTAGGACAGTCTCTCTTCCCTTCATCACTGCCCTTGCAGTATGGCAGGAAATCCTCTTTTAGGCCCAGTCATCCCTTCTCTTCTCCTTCCTCATGTAGCCACACACTTGAGCAATCTTGTTCCTTGATTGCTATCTAAATTGTCCTTATCATATGCCAGACACTGAAAGAGCTGTAAGGCATCATTTCCTGTGGGGCAGTGCCAGGCACATAACATATGCTAGACATCTACAGGCAGATGGGGTTGGTTAGGGCCAGTGAAGCATGAAAAAACAGGAGCTTTGGTAGGAAGAGGCTAAAGAACTCCACAAAGTGGTTGGATGCCATATCCTAAGCAATGTTAACAGCTCATTAACATTCCCTGCAGGGCTGTCGGGTCAAGCACAGGAGGTCAGAAAAATTAAGAACTGTTTTCTTAAGGAAACAGGAGTTAAAGAAGGTTAGATACATACTGCCAGTGTAGGACATGATGAAAACATTGGTCTGAGAGAAGGCAAAAGGGAATGCTTCATCTCAGCCTCTGCCTGCTTAGCAAGGAACAACCATCTGTCCATTTTCTACCTGGGATTCTCCCCATGCTGAGCTGAAACTTGCTTTATTATTCAAAAGCAAACTTGCCCAATGGCACAAGATGTTGGGAAGCAGCTGATTCATGACCTAGCCAAAGACATCGGGAGGAGGGAGTGAGATTTTCCTTTGAACCAGGCTCTGTAAGCATATGGTAGGCCTTGTACTTCAGGACGTGATCCATATGCTGCTCTTCAGTGCCCATATGCTTTCTATATTTTCTGTATTTATTTATTTTAATCAGGATTGAGTCTGTGATCTTGATTTTCCTTTTGCTGCTGGCTGTAATTACATTTGGTTGTGCTACTGGAGGTAAGGCAATGAGGTTAAAAATGAACACCAGTGTTCAGTTGTGTCCTTTTAACATTGTCTTGTCCTGTGCATTTTGTGGAAGGAATTGTATTCCAGGTTAAGTCTGTACTACTGCTAGTTTACATTTCTTCTTGTTGCAGCTTGGAAGTAGGAATTTAATTGAGTTGAGGTCAGGGGAGGGACAAAGCTCCAACAATAGAGTTTGACAAACATTAACTGATATTCGCTCTTTTGTATGGGGTTAGAGGCTATAAATAAGTGTATTCTTGTTGAACTAGAAAAAACAGTGAAATTGAGAAAGCAACTCCAGCTTCTGTCTCCAACCAACGTGGGAGAATTTGACCTAAGATAGTGAAGATTTATAGGTATGCAGAAGCACTATCAGCCACTCTGTTTATCTTCTTTATAAACAGGGGGATATTTTGGCTTTGGTATGGCAGTATTTCCTCATCTCTTTGGCTGAACTCTTCCTGTCACATAGGCTACATGGTAGTGACAGTCATGGCTCCTTAGGTCCCCAGCTGAGTGAGAATGGTGCTGTTGTAATTGTGTTGTATTGGCCTGACCCAAACCAACATCTGACCCACTGTAGCTGCTTCCAGGGTCCAATGCTGTCCTGACCCACCATAGCTGTGTCCAGGGTCCAACCCCCCTGTAACTCTGTTAGTGGCTGTTAACTCCTCCTGTAGAGTGCACTATACTATGGGTCTGGCATTAATGAAACCAAACTTTTCTGAGAGTTCACACCAGTAATAAAATGTGTTTTCCTCACTTTTTATTGCATGCAAATAGAAAATGAGCAGATTGGATGTTTCCTGCATGAAGTGATAACATCTGCATATTCTTGGAAATGCTGAAGTCCTTAGTCACTGTGTAGTAACTCATATTAAAACTATTTGGAATCAATGATTGGTTTGTATGAGCAAAAACTATGTCCTGGTTTCTTAAAGGCTTTACCATTGACATGTTTTACTCCCAGAAAGTTCTTAGACACTGAGAAGATCTCATGATGCCAAGGACTTGGGACAAAACATTTCATTTAAATCTTGTGTTGAAAAGTTTTCAGATAAGAAAAAGTTAGCAATATTTATTCATAAATACTGTTTGATCTCATGTTTTCTATAACAGGAGAATGGGAAGTGTCAAAATTTGTTGTTTCTGATCTCAAAAGGAAGTAGGGGATATTATAAACTTTGCAGGAGAGCCTGCTTTTGTGAGCATTTGGAGATCTTTTCACAGAATGAAGCTTCAGAAAGGAAAATGTTCAATTTTCTGCTGAAGGCCTTATAACTTGGTCCTTATGGGAGAATGGGAGCCATGTGGCATTGACTCCAACATTTAAAAAGAATCACAGTGTTTGAAGAAGATGCACTTTAGTGTTGAATGGAATCTAAACCTAGTTTAATGGGATGTTGAAGTGCTTTGTTACCACCACCACCAACTAAAAATTTCTACTTTCTCCAGTAAAAATGTTATCGGAACTTTTTGCTCTACCCTTTCCCCATGACAAATATTTTTATTTTTCATCCCGGGTGGGAAAGGAAAATTAAATTAAGAAATACAGGAGTCTCCATAGCATATGAATTCCAGTAATTAATGAACTCCAGTTAGGAAACACAGTCTCTGAACAGAAAATGCAGGAAAGGATCAAATTTCAGACCTTCCAAGGTTCAGTCATTTCCCTGTATTAGAACTTACATTCTCACATTACTATAAGGTCTTATTTATTCATTTTAACACTTTGCTAAGTCACAGAATAGAAACCAAATCTTTTAGATAATCACAAGATTACTCTCTGGGCAGTTGTTCCTTCCCATCCTAAGCAACTGGGGAATGTGAAAACCTCACTCAGCTTGTCCAACATGGGTAGTTTGGCTCTGCTTTCTTAACCTGTGCAAGCCTCAGGCTGCTGTCAAATCAATTGCTGATAATGCTGGTAATCACTGCTCTACTGAGGCTTAAATGACAATCTGCCTTAGAGTTCTGGAAAGGACATTATTATCTTCCCACATATTCTGAAAAAAATCACATTTTAATTCTCCAGTAGAAGCCATGGGAAGTACCCCTGTGTGTCATGGCAAGCCTTGGGTGGGACTTTTCCACCATAAGGAGACAATTGAGGGCAAATCCAGTCCTGACTCAGTTTGAAGACTCCATGTGAGTCAGGGACATCCTTGATACAAAGGAGAACTAATCAAGATCATGAATGTATTCTTGAATGTGTTAGTCCCATGCTGAGCAAACTGTGTTCTTGGCCAGGTGTACTTTGGCACTCTGGGTTCCAGGTAAGTGGAGAACAGAGTAACACATCTGCATTGTGCAGCTTCAGGGAAATCCATCTTCCTTTTCCTCCCTGGAGAGCTAGAACTGTCAAGAAGAGGGGAAGGTCTGAGACCAGACCCCTGTCTCTGGATCAGGGGAATACTGTCATTTTCTCTTTGTTCTCTTTGCGAAATTTCAGTTCATCTGACATTTCTTCCTTCACCGTTTAAATGATAAGAACCAAACAGATCTGAAAATACCTCCTGCATTTTACAGCAGTGAGCTTTGATTCACACTTCCTTTAATTCACTGATGTGAAAAATGGGCTGGCATCCTACTGTGAATTTAAATACTCCCAACCCAGGAATAAATGGATCCCATGGCTCATTTATCTTTCAGCTATTAATTAATAGTGGTTAATTGTAGTTATGAACTGCAGTTTTCCAGTCTCCAGCATCCATACATTTTATTAAATATATTCTGATTAAGGTGGAGTCAGCGAGTTGGAGAATAATTAAACCAGCTCCTTGCCATCAGCTTCTTACAAAATTTCAGGTTCCTCATGAATTCATAAGATAATTGTATCTGCCTCTTGAGGGAGAGAGTTGTTTTGGGGCTGAAGAATAGCACACTCTGTGAGGAGATCAATATGAACATGGTACTCATTTGCCTGTCCTTGATGTTATGGACTAACTTCGGATTACCTGTCCAAGCATTGCACCAGAGGAGTAGCATTGCTCATCTGCATTCTTCATTCTGGAATCTAGACTGAGAACAGTCTCAGCTATTACTTCTATCCCTCCTTTATGCAATGAAATACTTGATAGGGCAATCCATGTGTACAGTTGGAGATAACTCCACCAATGGCTTCTTAAGTATTAACTTTCTGAAACCTGTTGCTACCCCAGAAAGGATGGGCCAAACGACAGGGCTGGGAGAGTAGTCTGTGTAAATGGATAGCATTTTTTAAATTCATAATTCATGTTTCCTTTTTCTGGAGACATGTAAATATTTTTTTCTCTGC
>JANHGL010009206.1:0-32558 GCA_024611195.1 Ceyx melanurus | reverse complement strand
TGTAAATGGATAGCATTTTTTAAATTCATAATTCATGTTTCCTTTTTCTGGAGACATGTAAATATTTTTTTCTCTGCTTTATTGAGATTTCTTGATGTTGTAATATGTAGATTTAAGGCTGATGGAAATGAAAAATGTTGTTAGACTGTGTATTAGTGAGCTTTGTTTTACGTCTTGGTTTAAGTTGGAACAGAATTAATTCTGTTCAGTGACTACTTTTTAGCTCAATCTCTTCTAACTGCACTCACTGAAGTTACTGGCAGATTTTTGTGTCTGCCTCAAGCAGTGATAGCACCCAATGCATGGAGCTACTACCAAGGGCTGGTGTGTGTGAAAAGGCTCTTGCTGATACTTGCTCCAGTGCAGACCAAAGTTGTGCCAAATTTCGTGCCCTGTGTTGGTGGTGCAGAAGGTAAAAATATGCACCTGTGGGGAGAAGTGGCCAGGACAGGGGACCCCACACTGACCAACAAGAGATTCCATCCCATGTATGTCATATTCACTATAAAGCTGAGGGATCATGAAGGTCAAGTTCTCTTCTTTTGTCATGCATTAGGGCTGGGCCAGCCACTAGACATATGTCACTAATCCCCCAAGTTTTGTTGTCAGTGTAGACATAAATCTGAGTCATTTCTGTAGCTCTAGGCAAAGTGGGGATCCAAGAAGACTGTCAGGTGTTATGGCACATACATTGTGAGCTTTAAGGGCTGTTTCCTGAGGGACTTCCTCCTGAAAGCAGCTATTGTTTGTTTAAGAGAAAGCCATATCCACTCTGCTCCCAGTGGCATCCTGAAACATATTTCCAACACAGAAAAAAAAAAGTGATGACTCTAAAATTGATTTGATGATAAAGCCTCCCACCACCCCTCATAAATGCTTGTGGCTGAGGCCTGGCAGAGATCTGTCCTGTTGGAAATTGAACTTCATTCATCTGGGCTCTGGTAGGAACCCTGTGTTCAAGATAAACATGTTAGTTCTCTTTGAAGTTGTTTGCTCATCAAAAGCACAGTTACTTTGTTTGTATTATGCTTGATACTCCATGAGATGTAGTTCAATTTATGATAGAAAATCTTGGCAAGAGGAAGGCAGTTTGACAAATAAAACAATTTTCCCCCCCCCCCCCCAACAAAACAAAAACCCCTTTGCACTGCTGGGAAGGTGGGAATATTGCCCTCAGAGTCCATTGTATATGATTTTTCTTAGCATTACATATTTTACATATGTTTTTCTTAGTTTATGTGAAAAATCTTTCTCAAGCTTCCAATACTTTTTAAAGCCTTTTGGAGTAAGTTACATGTAAAATTTTTTAAGATTTTAAACTGGACCAGAGACTGTAGTCAGTTACTAAGATGGTAGTTACCTCCTTTATGATCTCTTTGGTTGTCATTGCTGTATGAGTAAAAGCACCCCTGTGGCAACAATCACTGGCTCCTCCTTTCTCTGCATTCCATAGGATCGAAGTTACTGATGAACCTTTGATGATAGCTTTTAGACAGTTTCATTTCCTTCAAGGTTTGAAAATGTCCTTACATACAAATTCTGAGCTAGGTGAAATACATGTTGCAATTCAAGCATCAGGAAGCATCATGGACACATGGCAGGCTGGGAATAGGTACTGTTCCTAGTGAAGACAACATCCATCCTCACACGTGTTGGGATACATCATAGATATTAATGACTGAAGGGATTTGAAATGTATTTTTATTAAGCTCATACAGTTTGATGCAGTTTTACACAAAGAGAACAGCCTGTTCCACTCATAGAATCATAGCATGGTAGGGGTTGAAGGGAACTCTGGAGATTTGAGTCCAATGCCCCTGCCAGCACGGGAACACCCAGGGCAGGCCACACACGAACAGATTCAGGTGGGTCTTGAAAGTCTCCAGAGAAGGAAACTCTACAACCTCTCTGGGGAGCCTGTTCCACGCTGTGTCACTCTCACAGTGAAGTTTTTCCTCATGCTGAGGTGGAACTTCCCGTATTTTACTTTGCTACCATTACCTCTTGTCCTGTCAGAAGGCACCATTGACAATAGACTGGCCCCTTCTTGACACCCAGCTACTTCAGATATTTGTAAATATTAATAAGATCCCCTCTCAGTCTTCTGTTTTCCAGGCTAAACATCCCAGGTCTCTTAGCCTTTCCTCATAAGAGGTATTCCAGTCCATCATCTTCATAGCTTTCCACTGGACTTCCTCTGGTATTTCACTGTCTCTTTTGAACTGGGGAGACCAGAACTGAACAGAATACTCCAGATGTACCAGCACAGAGGAGACGGGGAGAAGAAACTCCTTCAACCTGCTGGACACACTTTTCTTTATCCTCCCAGCATTTTGGAGCTTTTCTTTACCTGGGAAGACCATCTCATGAAGAAGATCATCATCTCATGGACCCAATATGGGTCCTCCTAATCTTGGATGTTGGATGCATATTGTACTTTACCTGCAGTATGTTTCTTCTTGCAACTGGGAATTCACTCCAATGTCCCATAACTGCTCTTCTGAAGCTTTCATTTGATTCAAACTTACCTGGAGCCCTCTAGGAACCATCTCTCATGAACTATGGCATCTGAATTGCAAGGACATAATTTTGTGAGGCTGGTAGTTTAGCACACATGACTCAGTTGAATTTGTGTTCTAACAGGTTATGCTAGTGGTGAGCCGTAGACCTTTTTTTTTTTTTTTTCATCCAATCATAATTTTAAAACCCAAAAATCAAACCAAACAAAAATTACAAATTTTAGAAGTCCTAGTAGTGAACTCCCTCTGAAATGTAAAGTTGTAAGTTTTCTACAGATACAATCACATAATCTTCAGGTGTGACAAATCTGTGAGTACTGGCAATTTGTAGCAAGAAAAGTACCATAAATGCATATATTTATATATATTCTTTACAAGTGAGTAAAAATGCATTTGAGCAATCATAGCTGATCTGAGGGAAGTTTGTCATGACTTGCTAAATGCCCAAAGAAAATAGAAAAGGAACAAGACTTGTTTTTCTTGTTGTGTGTTTGCTTTTTCTTTGAGAGAAGTGTTATATCCCCACTTGTCTTTCTAGTCTACATTAATGATAATTGATACATCTGAAGAAGTACTGGTAAATTAAATATAATTTTCAGCTTCTGCATTGCCTCCTGAGAACCTCAAAGTAATTTGCTTTTAGTAAAGAATTAAAGGATGCCACTGTTATGAAAATGGCCATCATTTTAACGATTATAATTTTTTAAAAGGCGAGACATCTAAATCATAGAAAAGCTAAGCTCAGGGTTTTCAGAGCACTTTAAGTACATCATTTTTGTGGTTGCTTGCTTTGAGATTGCTTAATGTAGTCATCTAAAATTCAAGGCTCCTAAAATCACTCCATGGAATCACTCCATCACTACATGGATTTTGCCCAAGATCACAGTGAGAGCCAGTAATAATGCTGGGGCCAGAACCCACATGCTGATTCTGACCTTGCTTAAGCTAATCCTAAATCTTCTATAGTTATTAATGTCAGTAGATTTACTTTTGATACAATGTTACTGTCATGTAAGATTAAAATTCAGATTTCCAGACTTTTCATGCTTTAGCTCAGCAGAAAATATTTCTTTCTCCATATGCTATTTTTTGGATGATCCTTAAAATCAGATGCTTATCTCAGCCTCTTCTTTTGGCAAAAGTGAACTGGAAATTCCAGCTGGAGTTTTCTGTTCTGGTTGTGTCAGAAATGTCTCAGGAGCAGCTTTCTTTGCAATTTTGGTACTGCTCATGCTGCTCTCAATCACAATATCAGGGAGTACAAAACAAAATTTACATTCTGGTGTTTTAGACTTAGGGAAAATAATATATTGGACTGGTTTAGCAGTGGATGAAAACGTATATTTTTAACATGGTACTGAGTAGCTGGAGACAAGATCCCAAATGATTTTTATGTTTTTCTGTATGTTTACCACTTAGCAAAGGTAGAATCTTATTCAGTAACACCTGTAATAAGTTCAGTAATATCTAAGTTCACACTCACTCCTTTGACAGCCAGAGTAGAGCATTGTGCATAAAACTATTTTGTCTTTCTCATTCTGTTTTTGTTTCTCTGTGTATACACTGGTAGTGATGGTGCAAGGCATTAAAGCTCAGCTGCATGCACAGTTCACGTTTTACCTGCTTGTTCATAAAACTGTCCCATTGCAAACAGATTTGTCTTACTGCTTGCCTAGCCTTCAGATCCTCAGTAATTGTTACGGTCTTAATCATGTTTATTTGTGGTGGGAATTGGCTCTGAAAAGAAGAGTTGGTGGAAAAAGGTTCACTGAAAAGAACAAATGAGTGTTTCTTATCTTCTGTCCTTACAGACTGGTTTTGGACAGTGCATCTCTTGAGGTGTGTACCATATGTACAAATAACATATGTCAAAGTACACTTTGAAGATGGTTATTCTCTAATGTCATGACCTAGAGAACAAATACAGTATTGTTGAGTGGATGAGATGCAGGTTTTTTCCCTTTTCTTTGTTCAGTATTTCTTAATTTCTACATTCACCTTCAGTCCCATGTTTTTATTTGCACGTGACATCAAACAGACCTCGTGGTTCTATGCAGACAATAAAAATCAGGATTAACCCATCAATCTGTAGACACAGAATTAAGTAAGGAGGCCATAACTAAAAGTTACCTACAACAGAATAGTTTATAAAATAGGGAGCTGTGAGAGGGAATGGAGGCCTATTAGGACCCTTTCATCAGGGTCTCCCCAGCCTTTGGTGGAGGGGCTCTCCTGTCTTCCTCTCCTGCCAACAAGGGCAGATGTGCCAGCATATGGTCTCTTGTTCTATCATCCCTGAGGGATCATCAGAACAACCAGCGGAGTCCTGAGAAGCTAGATCACATGTTTTGGTGGGTTGACTGGTCCCCCTGCACCTTTCTTTGGTTTTGCATAATAAAATTGGTGTCAGCAGAACCCAGCAAACAGTGATTCTTTTTATCTTTTTCTTTTTCCTTTTCCTTTTTTATTTTTTTCTTTTTTCTTTCTTCTTTTTTCTTTTCTCTCTTTTCTTTCTCTCTTAAAAAAAAAAAAGATAAAAAAAGAACAAAAGATGTATTTGCTTGATTTTGGAAATTAGGATTGTATTAATGTCGCCAATACCTTAATTTGTTGTTGGGAAATTCAGCTTTTCAAATAGCTTCTCATCTGTCCAGAAAGCATCCATGTTTATTATCCTCCAATGCCTGCCATTTGACCCTTCAACTCCAGGCTGTCATGGGAGGTTTCAGGACTGTTGGGGGTTTTGATGCTATAGTGAAAAGGGTGAGATATTCAGTCTTGCATTGTCACTGGCTGCCCTGTCCTGCCTCCCTCTTCCTTGGCAGTTCATTTAGCCCATTCCTTCCCTCTTAAATTACTCCCTTCTGCTTAACAGTTTTCACAACTTGTTTGCAACCACCCGCAGTCTCTGTGGTTGTGTATTCTTTTCTGAGGGACATATTAGACTGTTTATTTAGGCTGAAAACTGCTAAGGGAAGGTTTGCAACTGTGTTTTCATGCTGTCTAGCACAAACAGAGCCCAACCATTGTTTATTTCCAAATGCACTGCAATAAAAGCAATTGATGTTGCATGCATTAATCAAAAGAAGTTATAACACAGTTGTAACTAAATCCCTTTATTTCTTAAGTTGTCGTGCCTCAAGTCTCTATGAATGGGCCAGAGAAAGACAAACGTGTCCCGTAGCAACTTCAACACATGGCACAGTAATTGCTGCTTTGAAGAGACCATTTCACCTACTCTCTCCTCCTTGCTCAATCCCATCACCATTCCCACTTAAAGCTTGTGCTCAAGGCTCCAATCAAGTGAACACCCAAATTCCTAGAGGTACCATTTTGCCACAATATGAGCCTAATTGTTTCTAGATTGAATATTTTCATGGGATATCAGTCTCAGTGTTTCTGGAATTAGCATGCTCACTGAAGGATTGAAGATGCTTATTGGGCCCGACAGCTTTAGTGTCAGCGGGATCATCAACAACCCTGCAAACTTAGCTGGGCTGGCGACAGTATTTATTTATGCGGAATGGAGACATATGGCCAGAATCATCCGCTCCCTTTCCTCAGTAATTAAAACATCTGGGAGCACAAAATGGCTGTAAGAAGGAGGGAAAAAAAAAACCCAAACCCTCTCTCTGCTAAATAAAACAGGAGCGTGGTGCCTTTACATAATTGCCGAGATTTTCTTTTGATGTCGTGGTGGGGTCTCGGGAGGACCAAACTTCTCTAATGTTTTTTGAATGTGTGATGGTCAATAGAAATGCAACTGAAGTGAGCAGAGTGCTCAAACTTTTTACTAATAATCTTACTTTATTTTACAAAGGATAGATTTTAATGCTCCTGAGAGGAATTGGGGATTATTTAAAGAGTAGCAAAAACATACTGAAGTCATCAGCTCTTTTACAGACCATGATTACACAGCAATAGCTTTCTCCGTCTGGAATATTCTGTAGATGTGTCTCTGATAAACATGATTTCACTGAGAACTTCGAGGTTCAAATCCAGACCAAGGCAGTATGATGACAGCTGTTATCAGTTGATGGATATTCAGTACAGTGTGTGAAGTGTGTTTAATACATTTTAATGTAATTTTCAGAGATTATGTGTCCCAAACACAAAGCCATCTCAAAATGAAGTAATTTTCTAACTTCTTGGCCCTTGCGTAATCCCCATCTGAACTGTATGCTCTCAGCCTTGCAGGGTTGGACTTTAGAGGAGAGGATCCTATTTTTGATATATGACACTTTTAGATCCTAAAATCTGTCATCTGCAGAGGTGGGCAGCCATTCTCAGAGTTACTGTTGGTTTATTATACCCAGGGCTCACACTGGGCTGCTGTATAGAGACTTTAGTTATTCTTTTTTTATTACAGTGCAGTAAGATCATGCTTTGAGTGGCGGTCTTCAAGTACCTGAATAACATCCCACCCATGTTGTGCTGGTCACATGAACATGTAAAAAGTCTATAGCTAACCTGAAAATTGAAGTGAGCTCCTCTGAGTCTTCTCCTGTGATAATTCTTTGTGTTTTAAAATCACAGGTGAGCAGCCCACGCAGCTCCCAGAAAGTGACTTGACTGGAGGGTCATAATGATTTTGTATGATCTTCAAGTCTGTGCCAAGTATAAAAGGAGCTTCCCCGGGGGGAAGGGTCCAGCAGCTCCTTTCTGTGGATAGTGCTTCTTCATCATTCCCAATTGGAGGGACCTGCACCTGTGTGTAAAGCAGAGTGGGGCCCAGTGGACGCTGGGCTGGTGATAAGAGATTAGTGCCTTCACCTGCTGCATGGGGGAGGGGCAGGGGGCGGGGTGGGGAAGTTCCATTTCCTCCCTGTCTGTTTCAGAGAAGGAGCTGCATGCTGTCTCCTACATAGCTAAGGAGAGGACAGTAGCTACTTGCCTGTTCTCTTCAAAGTGTCTTGTGTGTTTAATAAATGTTGTCATGAAGTAGTGGCACCTGGGTATCCATGTTTCCAGTGCTCTGGGAAGTGTCTGGCAGCGATACAGCAGCAGCTCTTGGCATCTAGATTCTGCTTTTTATGCTGCTCCAAGGTAAGAGTGTCACTGCAGGCAGCTATGGGGCTGCAGTTTGTTGTGATGGAAATTATCATCTCCTCATTCTGGTCTTGCTTTTTGAACCATGTGTGGTGGTGCCTAAAGTGACTTTAGTGTGCTAGGACTTGTTCTTGTGGGGCAGGATGAGGTGTGACCCAAGAGTTTGTGAACTGGCCTGTGTTGTACGTAAATAAATTGGTTGGGTCCAGTTTTAAGAAGGGTTGTAAGGAAGGATGTGGGATGAAACATTTAAGGAGGTCTGTAAAATGGCAGAAGAGAAGCAGTGCTGAGGAGAAGGGCATGAAGTTCTTTATTGGGAGTTTAGGAAAAAGCATGGGACCCCAGCAGCTGATTGCTGCTGATATTTATTTTGCTGTCAACACACACTTTTGCTTCCAGTACCCAGGCAAAATAAATTGGGAGCCATTGGCAGTAATATCCAGACTAGCTTTAATACCATACTGGAAGCCTCTGCAGTGCAGTACACCTGCACTAATTTAGCTCTTTATCAAAAAAATCAGCTCTTGTGGAGTCCTGTGACACTTCCAGTAACCGAACTGGCTTGTTGACCTGTCTGGGTCATGCCATTCTGCACTGTGCTTTGGGCAGTACAACTCGTCTCAGAAGTGAGCCATGCAAGGAGAGCAATGCAGGGTATCACACTATCCATCTTTCTGGGTTGTTACTCCTTCTCCAGGTGCTTTATGGGTTTTTCTATCTGCAGGTAGCTACTACTGCAATGTTAGCAACCTTTTTATTTATTCAAACACCCTAAATAATGACAAGATTTCTTTTTTTTTTCCCTAAAGAAAACTTATCCCATTAGAGATCCAGTCCAATATATTTATACGACAAACAATTGAAGTGTTGGAAATGTCTAGCTAGCTCAAAGATTCAATTAAATCCAGCCCAGTTCTAGGTGTACTTCCTAATTAAAGTATTTGACAAACATGTGGACATAAATATTTATGCTTGGTAGAACCTATCCCAAAAGGCAAAACAAATTACTTTGACAACTTGGAAAACATGAGTGGTCTTCATGCAATGGCTCTATTATCTGCACTAATAGCTTAAGTTTCAGTGTGTATCATTTTTACAAACTGTGGAAAAAGCTGTCAGATGTGTTTGGAAGAAGGCTGAAGCTGTGGGGGAAGGTCCTGGTTTCAGTGGGAATGGAATAATTCTGGGCCGTGTTCTCAAAGATGCTGTCTGATGTCCTTTTGCCCTGCCTGTGTGCTGGAGGGCCCTGGGCAGTGCATGTAAATGGGCCACTGGATGGTTTCTACCTTGGGAATTGCTTGTGAATGGTTGGTGGGTTCCACGTTTCTGCCTCTCATGCTGTGGTCAACACCCCCAGCCAGATGCATGTTCTGCTTCCTAACAAATCTAGGAACCATCCAGACCATAATAAATTCCAGTGTTATCAACCCATAATTCCTGCAACCCCACAGTCTAATACAGGCAAGCACTTAGCAAAATATTTAGGGACTGTGTTTTGCTGCTTGCTTTGGAAGATGTAGTTGCTGACTTGAGTGGAGTTCTTAATTTAGCATTAGTTAATTTGCCCTGGAGACTTGGGATCCTAAACTGTCCTAGTTCTGTGGTTTGGGCCCTATCAAATGACATAATGAGGGTGATGATGATTAAGCAGTTGTCTGGATGGTGTAAACAAGGGGTCTTGGATTCAGAAAGACCCCAGTGTTCAAAGAAACAAAACAAATTTCAGAAGAAGGATTTGGATCAAGATGTGTACAAGATTAGGTGTTTCTGCTTTATCAGCTTTCATTTAACCCCTAATCTTTATTTTCCCCTCTGCTTTACCGATAAAAACGGAATTACAAAAACAAATCCAAAGCTGGAGACATCTCACAGAACAGAAAACACTTGCATTAATTTTATTTATTCAGCAACAGACATCTATTTTTAAAGGAGTCAATAATCGCTTGTGTCCCTGCTTCCAGGCGGGAAGAGCACTGATCATAAATAGTGGAATAGATTTGGTGCCAGGTGAGCATCTACATATTTTTTCCATTTACCTCCCTTTGTGCTGGTGGTTTTCTAGGGGCCCAGAAAAGCAACTCTCTTCCAATCTTCCCCTCCCCTTTTGCAGTCACTTGTGGAGTTGCCACTCCTTTATCCCACCCACCTCGGCCACTCCTGATTCCCGTGTCTCCCTTATAGGAGAACGTGAGAACTGTGGGTTTAGAGCCATGCCATGGGGAGGTGTAAGACAGGGACGCTCTTCAGGGGAAGCTCTACTTGTGTGCTTTTTCCCCAGGCAGATCTCCTTTTGAAAGAACACAGTTGTAGAGACCCCTGTGGAGATGTTTATCAGAGTGCAAGTGGTAGGATGGAGGAACCTGCTCAGACTTTACCTCAGACAACATTTATAGAAGAAAAAGCCCTATTTACACTGCCTGGCTGTGTAGCTGGTTAGTGTTAACATTGCTTCTGTGAGCATAGGGGGAATTGTAGTAAATCTTCCAAGAATGGAGAGCTAGTTTCATCTTGTTTGACACATTGTTTCCTGATAAGAGCTGCTGGGAAAATACTTCAGTTTTCTTATCAGACCAAGCTTGCTGAGTTGCCAGGAGAACTCTGAATCCACAATGTCCTGAAAAAAAAAAGAAATTTCAACAGCCAGGCTATGGAGGGAGCAAACAGTGAACTGTAAAATGGCTGGACACCAGGAGCAGCTTGCTGAAATACAGGCAAAAGTGAAAAATGGGTGGAAATGTCTCTTGGCTCTGTCTGACAAAGAAATGCAAATCTTTTAATTTTCTCCTTGATTCCTGGTTTGTAGTTATTGATGGTTCCCCGCAGCTTTGCCTCTGCATGGAGATGCAGGTGGAGGTCAGTGACTACACTGGCTGAAACATGCATTAGCCAAAAATTACATATGTGAGACTTATTCACATGGGGAAAATTTAGAGTCAAGGGGATTCAAGAGATTCTGTGTAGTTAAAGGCCAAACAAAGAACGAGGACAGAAAACCACTACAGGGACATTCTCGTGCTGCAAACCTGTTCCTTATGTTGTAGTTGCAGTTGGTGTTCCGTACACTCCAGATTTTCTGATAGTCCTACAGATACAGACTTGGAATACCAGTCTGTATTGCTAATAACATTGTTTTGAAAGTGAGTGTGTGTGCCAGCAAACTTGTTTTTTGTTCTCGTAGGTATGGTTGGACTCTGTGATCTAGGAGGTCCTTTCCAACCATGATTATTCTGTGATTCTCTTCTGAAATCCCAAAGGCTTCATAGTTCTTGGGGTCTTTTTTTGTGTGTTCATGAAGTCAAACCTCGGTATAGCTTTTGGTGGAAGGCCTGCACTAAAATTTTATGTCGAACATATTGCAAACCACAGACTATGCATGGGCTTGACGTGACTTGATTGATAGTTTTTGCTTGAAGTTTTCAGACTCTGAAATTCAAGGGTTGCAAGCTCAGATAAAATAAAACAGAATTCCCATGAACCACAGTGAACCGAAGCCACTTATTTTTGGCACAGTTCACACTGGGTTGTGTTCAGCCCTGAACTTCCCTGACTCCAGCAGAGGTAGAACATTTGCTGTAAAACTGTTGTGGATATTTATTTTTGGCATCTCTGAAAATCCATCTGTGTGCATAGGTGTCTAGTGAGGATATATTTGCCACCTAAACTGAAATGTATTTCCTGCACATCCAGCATGATAAAAAAGTCACGAGTGCAAAGAGGGGTGTGTTTTGTACCATTTTATCTGTGTGAAGTAGGAAATATCTTTTTATACCTCTCTGTTCACGGGGAATGTTTCTTTTCAATCTAATTGTCTTGTTGCTAGAAAGGATAAGCACACGTGGAAGAGCACACTTGTGACAGACACACACAGTGACAAACTTCTAAAAAATACATGTCTCTAATTTTCTGAGCAGCTGTTTAAAACTAGATACATGTCAAAAATTACCCTAGTGATGTCAGCTCAGCCTTTTGCATTTTTCACTACCTGTCCCTGGGCAAACTCTGATACATTGCCCTGCACAATCAGAGATGCATTCCTTCTACAAATTAAACAAAATGGGAGCTTGAATAAAAAAAGTTTATAAATTAGCTATGAAGTTCTGTAAACATGTTTGCTTCTCTTTTTGTTTTAGATTTAATTGCAGCTCTAAATGTTTAATATGTAGATTTCAACAGCGGGGATAGCTAAGGACTGTGATGGGACTGCAGTAGCACAGCCTCCTGTCTGTCAAATGGACAGCGCTCCTAGGAAGAGCAACCCGGATTCCCCAGAAGACATCTATGTCAAATTGATGATGAGCTTGGCTGGCAACTTAGAAAGATCTTGAGATGACAGGATTAACCCTCAAATGCCCTGGGAGGCAAAGGGTATGCCATTTGAAAAGAGGAGCACACACATGACTTGGCTGATTGAAAAAGCTGCCAGGCTCAGCTAAATGTAAGTCTTCTATCACAAACAGTGACTTTAGAACTAGGGACTGGATGCCATTAGTTCTCTTGGTGTTCTGTGTTTTTTCCTGGGGGATGGGTATGGTTTGCATAGAATCATACAACAGTTTGACTTGGAAAGGACTTTAAAGACCATCTTGTTCCAGTGTCCTGCCATAGGCAGAGACACATCCCACTAGACCAGGTTACTCAAACCTGCATTTTCTAGAAAGTATTTGCTAGAAAAATAACCACTGTGGAGTGTTTTATTGAAGTTATAGACTGTGCAGTGTTTTTCAGGCAGTATGCTGGGAGGTCCTGGGCATCTTGCTTTTCTCACTAGCAGGAGGAATCCTTCCTAGCAGGCACTCAGTGCTACTGTGGGGCTATAGGGCACTAATGAGCCACCTTAAAAATTCAAAAGTAGGTCCTTGATGTTTCCCTGGAGAAGAAAACATTAACATGAAAGACAGACAGTTGACCTGGTGGATGGAGTGCAGTTGACTGTGTTTGAGTCTGTATGCTCATTGCTACTACTGTAGTGTCAGCAAAGTCGCTCCTGTAATGGAAAAAGCCAGCTCTTCCACTGGTGTATACTGGTGGGTCTCTTTTGCATTCAGCAGAGCAAGATTTATTTACACCAGAGGAAAAGCTGACCTTCATACATTGTAAACAGTCCTTGATAGAAATATGTACCTGTGGCCTTGTCAGCTCTCAAAGGCTTTGTCAGTGTTGGTCTAGTGGTAAATGTCTTGGCAAACTTCCTCTCGCAAAGCCAGCAAAATCCTGTCCTTCCTGGCTTCCTATTCTGGCGTCTCTTATTACAGTAAGAAACCTAAAGAGCCATCCAACCACACGTGAATTTTGCTATTGTGATCATGTCCGTAGCATAGTGACCTTGGTGAGAAAGTGTGTGTTGCTGTATTTCCATGTGGCTGTTCTCTCAGCACAGTTGTGCATTGTAGGCATGACATGATGTTTGTAATAACGCCACTGGAAGATAATTGACTGTCTTGGTGAATTTAGCTTTATTCCAAAGGCATGCAAATATTTCTAGAGCCATGAAGGAAACTTATATTTTGGTCATAAATAGCTAATTGCTCTCAAAGCATATTTTTAGATTTCACCAAGATGTAGACTGAGGCAAAGATTTTGGGTTTTTCTCCAATAATGTTCATAGATCTCTGTTTGCAAATAGCCTTTTGAACCCAAATATAAACTGTGTGCAAGTCTTACATTGCTAGTGTTGTTAACGAGAGCATTAGAGCCCTCTGTGCTTCCCCCTGTTTCTTGGGAATTAATCAAAGCTTGCTCAAAAAATTATAAGGGATCAAAATACGTATTTAATACTGGATAAACACTGAGGGTGTTTTATTCCTAAAAATGCCTAGAAAATAAATTGCCTAGAAACAGTAGCTGAAAATGTAAAAAGTATTTAAATTTATTAAGCAGAAGCTTACAGGGCTCAAGGCACTTTATTAACCTATATTTACAATTAAGGAATATGGCTCCCATGTACTGTTGAGATTGATACAAGTGTCTCCGTGTACAGATGTGAAATAGTAATGGAGGCTTCAGTAGGTGAGTTAGGTCTCTCCTGGACATTCATCACATTACTTTGACTGGTGAGAAACAGAAGTTAGCAACAAGTTGCAAAGGCTGTTTCATTCTTTTACCTGCTGTGTATACTTAATTAGGCAATAAATGGTTTATTGAAGAGAATGAAGAGGAAATGGACCTTGAAAATATTTATTAAAAATATGTGTTAATGAAAAAACACATTTGGAAAAATATGGGGACATCTGAAGGCAAGCTGGGAACTTCTACAAGCAGAAATCCATTAAGTTTACAAGACTGATTTGACTTACAAGTTCAGATCAGGCTTTAACAGAAGTTCTAACTATAAGCTGTAGTGGTGAATTCAGCTCTAGAGCTGAGGAGGACTCTGGGCAGCCCTTAGAGAGCCCTTCTTAGAGTGTGGATGATGCCCAGGAGAATCGTGGCCATGACTGAGATCCAGGGGATGATTAGCAGCTGTTTAAAATAAATGCTTTCTGTCAGTCTGTTCACTTGGATCATAAATACAGGTGACCAGCATGGTAGCCTTTGACCTAACTCTGTGTGATGACATCTAGCATCTTTAGTTTTGTCTGTCATTAATATCTCAAAGTTTTAAACTGGCACAAACCACAGTGGTTTACAGCAAATGAATTAGATCAATTAATTTCCAAAGCAAACCTAATGGGCATTTTAGAAGATGATTTAATGTCTCATTTACTCTCTATAGCTATCTTGTTAAATGCCAATTAAGTATCTAAATATTTCTTACAACCTTAATGAATTACAGTATAATAAGTAATAAATGATCACTAGTTTTTCTAACATGATGAAGACTGCTGTTAACTTGAGAAAGTGAACATAAAATTTTTCTAGCACACTTGTTTGTGTCAGAAAAAGCCCTGGATAATGTTTAATTAACATAATAACTGATGGAATACAGACTGGTTTTGTCTAGTAGCATGATATCAGCAAGGAAAAGTCAGGATTATCCTTAAGGGTCATATAGTTGAGTATGTTTTTAAATGGATTTTTCTTCCTAAATTTTGCAACTACTTCTGTTTCTTTCAACTATCTCCTGATATAATTAGCCCCATTTTTGCATGCAGTTGCACAGATAAACTGAAAATCTGGCCTCAAGTTTGTTCAAATTGATGAAAATAGGCTGGTGGAATTTGAGAGTGCAGCAGCACAGATGCCTTTTTCCGGGTGTACCTGATGTCCTCCAAAAACATCTGTGATTTTTTTTTTTAAATTTATTTTTTATTTCCAATGAACCACAACAGAATATATATGAGCATGCAGGCACAAATAAAATACTTGCAGGTGATTTCTCCTCCCAACGTCTTTATATTTAAGCTCCATCCTTCTATTACTTGTGAACCATATGCAAACATCAAGGATGTGATTTTTTTAATTCTTCCTTTCTGTTATCTTCAAAGAGAAGGAGATCTTGTTGTTTGGGACAAACTGGTTTATGTCAAGATAAGGTATGCATAGAACTGCAAAATCATGT
Source organism: Ceyx melanurus (assembly GCA_024611195.1). Classification (NCBI taxonomy): domain Eukaryota; kingdom Metazoa; phylum Chordata; class Aves; order Coraciiformes; family Alcedinidae; genus Ceyx; species Ceyx melanurus. Next base: position 17,492 of record JANHGL010009206.1, on the reverse strand, counting down.
GAACAGGGTCAGGTGGGGTGAGGCAAGGGACAGGACTTTCATGTGCCTGCAAATAACTCCTGGAATAAAACATCAGCTGCACTGTTTCCACAGTAATGTGCTGCTCTGCTCTGCTCTGGTGTTTGGGCCCTATTGCAACTGGGCCTCTTTTGATGAAAGGTTTTTGATTCTTTTGAGGCCAAGTCAGGACTTGGTCCCTCTAATGAAGTGAACCCTGAAGTTAGAAGAGACACCCCTCCTGCAGTTGTTTGGCTCCCCGCTCCTACACAGAGCAGCCACAGTTTTCAGCAGGATGCAGTGTCACAAGTGGCACTGGGTTTTTCAAGAATGCTCCAGCACCTGAACTCTGAGGGTGAGTTCCCTGCGTTGTGCAGAGCTGTTGGGGTGACAGGAGCTATGCCAGGCACTGAGCTTTCTTACAGATGCAGCTACACATTTCTGTTCCAATATGAGTGTTGTTGCAAAAAAAACAGCTCATGGAATTTTTTTCATGCTCTGTTCTTAGACTAGGAGCTCTTTTAAGAGGATTCCTCAGATATTATTTCGAAGTACTGTCTTATATTCTGCATTAGAGAATTCAAAGGTATTTTAAGATTCTCCCTTTTCATAATGTCCTCTGTATTTATGTCAGCAATTAGTTTATTCATAAAAGAAAGGAGTAAAATAGAAAAAGCTGCATAGAAGCACTCAAACTGTGCAGCTCCCTAAGTGCTTTTTTTTTCCAATTTATGAAACAAACAAAACAAAACAACAAAAAAACCCACCTCCGAAGTTAAACTAATATGAAACAGCCCCAGCATTTGAACTTGTCGCATGAAGCTGGTTTAAATTTTAATGTGAGCTCTGGAGTAGATTTGTGTAAGGCAAGGTAAAGCAAGTCCCATGAAATATTGATTCTGTACATTTTCTTATGAATTTTTATACTCCAATTTAGTAAATTTTTCATCTCGCCTGCACTTAGAGGTTGCCTATAAAGTCGTTACTACCAATTGTATTAACCGTTGTAAATAAATCATCTTGGTTTGGGCTATTTGTATGAACATGGGCTGACAGGACCTGGGTCTGTGGCATGTTATGGCCTTAGTCTGAAAGGGCTAAAAGGGGATTATCAAAATTTAAAATCCATTGTGGCACAGTGGCAGAGATGCAACCCCATGAGCATCTGTCAAAGGCAGGTATCTCCCTTTTACATTTCCCACCTGAGTCACAGAAAGCAGCCTCCAGCTCTCTGGACTCTCCAGCATCAAGGTTCTTTTCTGTTTCATGTCAGAAGAAAACGGGGGGGATGGTATTACATCCTGCAGCCCTTATACCTGCAGATCACTCTGTTGGAGATACAAACGAGAGCTATGTTTGTACTGCTTTGGGTATAATCTGACTGTAAAACAATGTTTGCTTTAAAATGCCACCTGAAAACGCAACATTGAAACACCTGACTTGAGGGAGAGCCGTAAATAAAGATTAATCATTTGGCAGCTTCAAGCATCTAAATCCCAGTTCTCTCTATACCTGGAGCTTTGTCTTGAGCTGAAATTAATATCCTCCATCCAAGCTAGTTTAGATGTTCATACTGCCTCCTCATCTCTAATTATAACATATTAAGTGGGTAGGTAGGCAAGAGACTGTTCTGCTTTGTCTCTCACCACAGTGAAACATAGGTTTTTTGATGCCTTTCCTTCTAAAATTATTTCAAAACAAGTTTTAAAATACTACATAAGATTCATCTGAATAAACGATTTCTATGAGGTGTACCACTGGTAAGTTTGACTGCTCATCTGTTAATAGAGAGAAAGCACGAGAGACACAAGGTGCTTAATTAGTTTCCTTTATTAATCTTGAACTAATTTGACTAATTTCCAAGGAATGCTTTTTTTCTGTTTGTTTCTTACTTGTGTTTTTAATTCTCCTTTTCTATTAAGACTCTGACTCGGGAAGTTCCAGCAATGTACTCCTTTTAGCTTAAGGTTAGTGAAGTCTGACCTCTTGTTACACAAGTGTGGGCTGGGCACTGTTAATCTTACATAGTTCTTTGGGTCATAAATGGCAGCAATCATTTGATGAGGACCTGACTTGAAGAAAGTTTATGTATGTGCTTATACCCTGAAGTCTTGAATTGTGCTTAAATTAGTCCTTAAAGCTAGAGGATATTCTTCAGTGTTGTTCTGAAGATGGATAACATGAATGTGGCTTACTGTATAAATAGGAGCAGATGGTTTTTCCAGATTTCAGTTAATGGTAATTAAACTCTAATTTATTATTTTAATCAGAGTAAGTCTCCATTAAATTTCTGATTTTGTAAATATTCTGAAACAATAGTTTTTGAGATGCTGTTGAGACTATTTGGGCTATTTTGAAATGAGCCTTCTGGTAATTTGACAACAAAGCGGATGAGGTGCTCTTTCCCTGATTCTTGGTTGTCAGTATATAATTTTCCAATCATTTTTAGTTCACCTACCTATAAATAAAGACTGTAAGTTTATTTTCACAATATCTGTAACATAATGTGTTTCAGAAAATGATTCTGTTAATCAAATAATTGTTTGGGAGTGAACAGCAAGACAATTAATAGAAGTGAAGGATATTGACTCTAAACACTCAAATAATATTCTTGCTTTCCCTTTCTCTCCTGCCTTAGTCCTGCTCAGAAATCATCTATGCTTGTATTGTTATTGTGTGTTGCTTGTAAGTTTGTTGAATATGTTTAAAACTTTTTTTTTATGCAGAACAGCAATAGTATTCAAAGAAAAACTCAAGTATTTTTCAAAAGGAGCAGCACCACATTAGTTAAATGGCTTTCTGTAATCATCACCTCTTACTCAGTTTAATTTGCCCTGTGTAGCTGGAGCTGACCTTTCAGCTGTCTGTATATTTTAAGTGTTTATGTAAACAGCAAAGGATCCCGTTAATTACAGAGCCTTCCTCCCATTCAGCAAAGTGATGTCCGGCCGCCTGTGATTGTAAATGCGATAGGAGAAGCTACTGGGAGACAGGAAGGAGCTTTACAGAAAGGGAAAACAGTAGGGGGGAGGCAGGTGGGAGCACGCCCGTCGATAAGGAAAAGTGAAATGGAGCAGGATGCACCAGTAGCATCTTGCACTGGGATCTCGGGAAGCTGTGATGGGGATATGGGTAACTGCAGAGCTTGATTTTCTGTATCTAGGTTACCAGGGTTATATCACCAGCAGACTTGGCCCTAGAGGTGCTGAGGTGCTCACCAATTGTTGGAGTTTGGTTTGGTGGTGCATTCTCCAGTCTGTACCAGAGAATGGGCAAACTGATGAGCTAAGGACTGATCTAAGTCTTTTACTCAAACTCAGAGCCACTCCTTGAAGACTAGTGGAGTTGAAGCACCAAACCACCCCACACAATGTTGTTGCTATTCCCCATGCAAGTGTCACAGAGCTGCTGAGGAAGTTGTCCTCTTGGGTACAGCTTATGCTGCTTTGAAACCTGTGCTTCTTTCGCCTTCACATGGTGCATAGTGATCTTGCACAGAGAGAGCATGGCTCTGTTTGAGGGGTTTTTTTTCTCAAGGTCCATGCTCTTTTCACATAGTGGTAACAGGAGCATCACTACAGAAAGTGAGACAGATGGATAGTGAACCTTTGTGAAAGGGTCAGCATCTGCATTTTATTCTGTACAGTATCAAGACTGGGAAGGAGAATTAACTGTAGAAGAAAACAAACAAACAAAAGAAGGTGCTTAGTTTTTCCTTTGTGTATTTATTTTTACACCTCTGAAGAGCATGGAAATTTAGAATAACCAACAATAGTCAGCCTCACTGTAGAGATGATACTGGGATGATGGTGACATTGTTTTGCTGGTTTGGAATGGATGGAGCCTTGTCTGGAACTACAACATTTGAGGAGTCTCAGACTCTCCCACTACAAACTTATATGTTATGGATCTTTTTTTTTTTTTTTTTTTTTTTTTTTTCCAAAGATATGAGTAAAATCCTATTGTTTGATTGGAACTGACAAAGTGTAACTCAATCAGTTACATATGAAAGTCTTTTGAGGGCATCTAGAAACCAATATCATATTAAGTTCAGGTATTTAGACTACAGCCTATATTACAACTTAAAAACCACATATTTAAGGTTTTGAAAGCAGTTTTCTTGTAATAGTTTTCGCAACCTAAATTCTTTTTAATAGCTGCTAAATGCATCATTCTCAAATAATGTATATGCAAACAACTATGGTGTAGGCACAGCTATTTAATCTGCAGACTAAAGTAACAGAGAAGGGAGAATGGATGAATGCAGGAAGAAAATTTTGCACATATTCAGCTGAATTTTTAACAGACTGAATAGAAAGGGTTGTTCTTTTGGCTGTTTTATGTTCTAATACAACATAGTTCTTAAGTGATGCTGAGGGGAAGCTCTGTGCTCATGAAGGGACCTGTTGTTCAGACACCAGCTGACTAGGTCTTCCTAGACTTGCCTATGGTTCAGTGCTGCTAATATTAGTAATTTATTTATTTTTTAAAAAAAACAGACAGAGAATTAAAAGCTGAAAAAAAAGTATGTTTTGATAGAAAAGGGTCTAATTTTAAAATGTGCATTCCTTCAGTTTGCAGTTGAGGTACACATTTGAGGAAGTATAGAGAGCTATCAATTGCTTTGTGGGGCTAAGTGAAATAATGATCACATCTAGATACAGCTTCCTAATATAGGCATCAGCCTGCTTTCTATCTGCTTATTTGCTGGGATTCTTGTGTGCTCCTCACAACTCACTCTGAAAAGACTGGTGCTGTCAGGTGCTAGAAAGTTCAGCAGAGAGCAAGGTCAGGACCAGGGGCCCAGCATTTTCAGAGAGAGGAGCAAATTAAGTTCACCCTTCAACTCTCTACTCTGAGAATCTTCTTCTTCTGTAAACCCATTTTAGCTGTAGTCCCCAAAAACCTGCCAAACAGAAACCAGAAACATTTCAGTATATATTTCTCCTGGAAGCAGGCGGTGTCAAGAAATGCAATTTTGTTAGATGACCGCATTAGCCTTGAACTTCCCAGAGAAATCTAAATGAAGAGAGTTTATTCTGGCTTCTAGAAACGGATGGGAGCCCTGTGGGGCGTAGGTTCAAATTTTTAAATGTTCACATCAAATCAGATAATGGTATCCACCCCCTCAAAAGCTCAACGGGTGGAGAAGAACAGAACATACCACTAAGCACATGCAATCCTTCAGAGTTCATTATACAGCAAGTGTGTTTCAAAGGACCTTGAGAGCATGTTTCCAAGGGAGAGGTGAGGTCGATGCTTGGATGGGAGAAGCCAATTGAAATCAATGGCAATTGATTTAGAGTCCAGGGGCACTGTGTTAAAATCTCCAGTCTTATGATAGAGCTTCATGAATATTAACAGGAGTGGGATCAATACACAGCTGATTTTCAGATGTACAGCTGGCTCCTTTTCGTCTGTAGATTAAAGAAATGGCAATCTTCCTGTCTTTAGATAAGATTGAGAATTCCGAAAAGTGACTTGTGAGTTTAGATCCCCTTCTCCAAGACTGTTTGATAAAGTTTATTATATTTTCCCACTTTTTAAGAGTTTTCCTAGTCACCTTTATCTCTGGTGTGTGTATCAAGGATTTCATCTGAAGTAATAAAGCAGAGTGGGTTGCTCTTGGGGCACTGAGGTGGCTCTTTTTATACCCTTACAAACTCTGGGTTTTGGGGCTGATCGTTCTCCTTGCCTCTCACCTGCCAGCAGAGGCTGCCACTCTCTTAGGGAAGGGAATGGCTTCATTGCTTGTTCTGTCTCGTGTTTCGTGGAAAGTCTGCAAACTGCAGCCTGTCTAATCCCTGACAGGCCTGCCTCCAAACGTACAACCCACCAATCTGAAAGCCCAAATGACTGACACCATCCACTTGGAAGAACTCTTAGAGGTTCACAGGCAGAAGACTGCATTGCTGCTCTGCCTGGTATACATCAGCTGAATCCTTCACAGTTCCAGATGCTGCCCGAGCTGTAAAAGTGAAATCGGGCTTGGAAAAGTTCTCCCTTAAAGGATGCACATTATTTGAAACATCCTGAACTTTTCTGTTTGCTTGTTTTGAAAGTGCAGGTCAGGGTACAGACTTGGCAGCTTGTCCTGATTTCCTCAAGAAGCTGAAAAAATGTCCCAGGTCCAACCAATCTACTTGAACTCTGGGAACATTTTGGGCACCTCTCTATAGCAGAGATTTCTATATTTGGGCAGCCTAATAACAGTCATGTCCTGGGTTTTCTATTATTGAAATAAACTAACGGACACCCCAAACAAACAAATACTAATACACAAAACAATTCTTCTAAATGGAGAAGACTTTGATTTAGCTCTAATAAACTTGGTTTTGCTGCATTTTCTTTATTGTCAGGAGTTTCCCCCTTGAGAGCTTCCCTCATCTGGGCAATGCTCATGGGGCAGCCCCAGCCTCTGCACAGCAGCTCTTGCTCCTTTGGCATTGCCAGGAATGTGTAAGTTCAGTCACAGGTTCAGAGTTATTTCCATGGTTTACTTCATGCCATATTTTGGGATGCTGAGACTCGTGAGACAGGAGGGGAGAGACGCTCCTGGTCAGACTAAATTGGGACAATTCCTGTGTTTTATTGGCAATTTCCTGCCCCAGGAACCTGCGCTTCAAGTCAGAGGGAGCTGCTGTCAGCTTGGGCTGCAAACCTGTTATGTAGCTTGAGTGTTTTATAAAGACTGATCATTTGTTGTCTTGTGGCACCAGAGAGCATATTCAAGGTGTGCTATTCTCTGTACCAGATAAACACAAGCCAAAATATGTAGCATTTACAGTGTAAAAAAACCTAGAATGCCCCAAATTTCTCCTCGCTAAGGGTTGGGGCTTATTTAAAACAAGGATAATTAAACTGTGCATCTCCTTAAGGAGTTTTGAAAATCATTCTGTAAGATGATTTTTCCTATTCATGCTGCTCAAATAGCACTTCTGAGGTTGTCATGTCTCAGGTGGACCTTTAAATGGCAGAACTGAAGCACCCGAGGGCTGTTCCCAAGCTCTCTGAACTGAACAGGCGGTAACAGCCAGTGAATTATTCTAGTAGCTTTGTCAAAATCAGGTTTCTAAATGCATTGCAAAATATTTATTGAAACCTGAATGTATCTTAGGACATAGATATTTACTGCTATTCCCTGTGGTAAATTTAGGTAGTATCTGTCAACCTGTGTATCAGATGATTGTTGAAAATGCGTTTGGTTTATTCCAGTTTTATCACTATGGCTAGTGATAAAGATGTACACAAATGCAGAAGATATTGTTATCTGTGGTATCAGATACCAGGGTAAGTTACTGGAGTTCAGTAGTTCACTGCAGAGCCTGTGTGTGCTAAGGGTGGTCTAAGGATTTTTGTGTTCAGGGGTATTCTTCATAGAGAAGGCCAGGCCCCAGGGAGACCTTATTCCATCCTTTCAGTACTTAAAGTGGGGCTATAAAAAAAGATATGGACAAACTTTGTAACAAGGCCTGCAACAGGAAAAGGGCTGATGGTTTCAAACTAAAAGAGCAGGGATTTACACTAGATAGAAGGAAGAATTTTTTTTTATTCTGAGGATGGTGAGACCCTGACCCCCAACCCTGGAACCATTTCAGATGAGGTTGGATGGAGCTCCGATCAGCCTGCTCTAGTTGAAGCTGTCTTTGCTCACTGCAGAGGGTGTTGGACCAGATGACTTTGAAAGGTCCCTTCCCACTCTGACTATGATTCTATGTTCTGAAGCAGCAAGCTTTTTTGATGTATCCTCATGCTGCTGAGGTGTCCCTGGTTCCTCTAAACCGGTGTGTACTCTAAAGGTCAAGAAGTTACCCCTGTGCTGAGCTCTGGTGATTCCTTGAGCCTCTAAAGGCATCAATACCCTTTTGCATGTTGATTTGTGTTTGAGATAGTGTAGTTTGGGGATAATTTACTTATATTGTTTTTCCACTGAATTCTGCAAACTGGTTGAATTTGAGCTGATGTTTGTGAGATTGAAAAAAAACCCAAAACAACTTAGGAAGAACACTAAAAATGATTCCTGGAAGTTTTTAAATGTCCACATAGCAGTGCTGCAGTGAGTTTCAGAGAAGTTTTTGTAAAATACAAAAAAAAAAAAAAAAGTGGAGGGGGAGAGAAGGCAATGTGAACAATGCAGTACAAAATGGGGTAAACTTGGAGACTTTGTCTTTCTATACATTATTCATTGCGACTGGTGAAAAGCAACTTGGCTTCTCTTGTGGTTTTGACGGCCAATTGGAAATGGTGAAAATGTTGTAACTTCTATTGTGTTTTCTTCTAATTAGACAAGGCAAATAGTTTATGAAGAGCTGGGACAGAATTAATCATGGCTCTTGCTCATCACAGCTGTGCTTTGAATGCCTGACAGAGCCACTTTATGGCATATAATTCAATATATAGAATAAATGTGCTACAAAGAACATAGTTTTGAAAGCATTTTCAATGGTGATCATGGGGTTTTTTGCAAAGTCCTGAGCACAACTGATTACAATTGAATTGAAATGGGAACTGAGAGATGCTTTGGAAAGTGAAATCCAGGCTGGCGTTTTCAAAGAGAAGATCTGAATCTGGATTGCAGATTTTTATGCAATTTAGATATAATTTTCATTTGTAATTTGATGGCTGTATAAGCCTATGGAGTGTTTTCTACAGGCAGTTGGTTACCTAAGTGTCCAACACTCTTTGGGTTTAAAAGCATAGAAATTGGGAAGTTTTGAGGGTATTTTCGATCCATGTGATTAAAGTTCTCTCTGCATATCAATCTTAAGACTATAAATTGAATTTTTAATTATTAGCTATATGTATGCTTTTCAGTGATCTGTTGCCACTAGCAGTTTTATTTCATGTTTCTTATTAGCTTCAAAATGTCTCTTTAAAATAAATTAGCTTTTAAAATAAATATTAGCTAGTTTGTTATTGGTCTTTAAATATTTTTCTTTTCTATTTGACCAAATCTGAAGTGCTTTAAATTCCCTCTCCCACTTCTGCTTTAGTAGGAGTGTCCACACTTGAGAATAACCTTACCCTTTGGATTGAGAAACACTAGTTTAGGTTTATAGGGTGCAATTAAAAGTGGCTGCGAAGTCTTTTACCCGAGCCAGGCTTCAAAAATAATTCACTTCAAAAAGCATTTTCACTTGTGAATGGTTGTTTGTCTGCCTTGTACCTGTGTATTCTGAATAACTGACCTACAAGTGCAATTCCTGTTCATTTGCAAGTTTAAGTAGCTGTGTCCACACTTTAAAGGTCTGGTTTAAATAACTTTGATCATGTTACTGGCAGACATAAGCATGAATGTAAATGTTAGTTTATGCAATGTCTAGCATAAAAGAAAGGGTATCATTCTCTATTGTATCATTATTCTATTGTAGTGATGTCTGTGATATCCACAATGATGTGAAAACTGAATTGAATGAAAATATGGTTTTATCTATTGTTAGAACAAAATGTTCACAGAATTCCTTTTTTTACTTTGTAGTGTTTGTATATATTATGCTAAAACATTTGACTCTAGAAACTTTTCTGTTGGCTCTGGTTGAAAACACTGAGAGCATTTCAACCACATGTCTTATAGTTTCAGAGAGATTAGAATGTTTGAGTATGTAGGTGCTTGGTGGAGACAAACCTGGTCTGCTCAAATTTTCTGCAGTTGTCCCATATTATGCAGTTTAAGCATATTGGGGGTGTTGGAACAAATACATATTTGGCTATTGTTTTTCAAGAACCAGTTTTTAAGGAGTGGAACAGTATTCCTGACTTGATTACTTGGTTTACAAAGTGCAGTGGCTACTCTGTTACTAGCAGATCTATTTTAAATGTGGTTGTCTCTTTCAGTGCCTGATATCACATACACTGATGATGAGCAGAGTTTAAGCAAGTCAAAGTCCTCATAATAATAGATCATGGAAAACACACTACTCCTTACTGAGGTTTGGTACTTCATTCAGTGTAGCAAAGCAAAATTTTATTGGTTTCAGAAATGCCAAAGCAGCACTTTTTTTTTTTTTTCTGCATTTTTTTTCTTCAAAAACCAGCTTCTGGAAATGAAGAACATCTGCATCTAAAACATACCAATTAACAAGAAGACATGAGTGATGCTAACACTCTCGGTCTATTTTTGGTCACTGTCTATGCGATCAGGAAAAAAACAGAATGGAGTGGCTTTGGTTAACTCTTCTTGGTCCTTTTTGAAAGCATTTCTTCTTTTCAGTAGTGAAAGGTTGATGAAGACATAAATATGGCTGGAAGAACTGAGCAAGTACATGGTCATTGGCAATTTACTTGATATATTTGCTCAATAGTCTGCAGGCTGAGATACACTGCATTCTCCCATACAGAAAGCCAAGGATTTTTTTTTGTCTGTAGATTTACATAAGTCATATTTGTAGAGATAACATCTGAATTGTTACATCTGCATTTTTTTGTTTAGTTTTAACTTCTGTCATTTTGCTTGATGTTGTCTTATAAAACTGCAGTGACAGTAAGCCAAAAGAAAATGTATATTTAAATTTCAGAATAATTTAAAATCTTCAGTGGAAAAAAATAGCTTTGAGGTCAATTTTCTCATGCAGTTTTTTCCCTTGGGAGCAATCATATATCCTTGCATTGCTTTATGCTTGTCTACATATATCTCAAAGAATTCTTGATTCAGAAGTGACTTCTGCAGACAGCAAAAGACATGGCACTTGTTTGTGAAATACTATGCTGCCATAAGTGAAATACAGAATACTTTTGAATATGTTGGTTTGTGGTTATTTTTTCAGCCTGAATTGTGGAAATGTAATGGCCTTCATCATTTTTGGAGTTTAAGAGGTTAATACATGAGCTTGATGTGTTAAGTGTTCATATAGATGTTACATGAAGGTGATCTCTAGAGGAAGGTAAACAGTCAAACTCACCTGAAAATGGGTTTGTAGTTGCCAATATTTTTTGTATCACTGAAGTGGCTTCCTTAGGGGTGGATGTATTGTGTTTCCAGTTGGTGTCTAGATCTAGTCCAAGTAACCCTGATATAAATGGCAGATCCTGGAACCTTCATCTCTAGCAATGCATCTTTTATTTATTTTTTTTTTTATCATCTCCCTTTTTAAAATATCATTACCCTTATATTCCATTAATTTAAACCAAAAATACTGTTGAGGCATGGACCTGAAATGTGGCTTATTTCCATAACTTGCCTTATTTCACAAGGAAGTATGTTTGTTTTTTATATGCATAAATTACAGTGTCAAATGCACTCGTCTTTTGACTGAAAGAGTTATTCAGAATCTCATAGTGGTATTTTATAAGAAAGAGAGAGAAGACAAAACTGTTTAAAAAATCCTGGATTAACAATTATCCAGAATATGAAATTTAGTTGTCCTTATCCTTTCAGAAAGCTTCAAGGGTTTTGTCATCCCCAGAAACAGGGTGAGTCTCTGTTCTATTTTGCTGGCAAAAGATGAAGAGCAGTCCTTTAGTGCAGTCTGGTGTAACTGTGTTGCTCAAAGTGCTTTTAAATACATGACTGAAAATCTGGATATGAAATAGCTAAAGAGTTCGCCTTGATCCCTTTTGAAATTGTTGTCCTTTGTTCCCTGAAAAGTTTCATGTTTTGTGATTTTCTCATTTATTGCCATCTTAACACGTATTGTTTCTTATTCCTAATCATTTTGGAACTGTGCATGGTAAGATTTAAAAAACCTTATTGGTAATTAGTCCCAAACGGTGTTGGCAGAAGAAATCTATATAGGACCTGTCAAACTTTCTCTAAAATTCGTTTGACTTTCAGAGAACAGATGTGCAGTTAGCATGGATGCCTTTTATTAGATGGGCTTCTTTCTTTTTATTAACTTTGTTGTAAGATAATTGTATTTTTCCTAAAGACATTCTTCAGCTGATGGGAAAGAATAATACTGTAATATGTTGTAATCTTTAATTCTTCAGTCTGCATCTAAATCTTTCACCACCAGCCAAGTACAGCAGAAGGCGTAAAGTAATCAAGTAGATTTTAAGTAATCAAGCAGCTTTAAATTAATCAGGTAGATTTTGCCTTTTTCATAACAAAGCAGGGAAAACATCTGAACCCTAGCTAAGGACATAACAGACTCAAAGACATACCAATCATATTGATACTGATTATTAAAAATTACCTCAGCTGGAAGTTCAGTTGGTTTCATGGTAAGTTAAACCAGTAGCAAGTAACTCAGTTGCTTGCTGCTTATGTGAACTGTTGAAAGTTGTTCAGGGCTTAGCTTGAGAACTTGCGTGACTTCACGGGCATGTGCAAAGCACCATGAATATCTCTGGGCTAACAGACAGACTTCCAACCTAAATGAGCCTATGATTGATCAGTGAAATAGCTGACAGCCTGATTCATCCTCTTTGAAGTGAGGATTCCCATGGCTTCTGTTGGTTTTCAGACAAAGCCAGTGGTAGTGGTGAAGGTTCTGCACTTGCTGGTTGAGTTGCAGTTTGAAGCCATAACTTAATGGCTTTGAAGCTGATTTACAAATGCTTTAGTGTTGTTTTATTTCAAATATTTAGTTCTTCTGATCCTGTCAGGTAAAACCAACTCAGGATTTAATTATTGTTATTCAAAGTGTAGCATGTGGGGAGATAAAAAATGTATTGCAGGTATAGCAATAAAATTAAATCCCAATTAATAGTTGGCTAAAAGTGACAACAAAAGAGGGCACCAGTTCTCCACAGATCCCAAGTATGGTATGTTCACTGGTTTCCCCTCTTTGTAAGTGTGGAACACTGATAATGGAACAGTTATCTTTTTGGGGCGGAGTAAAAATCTGTGTTTACTCATATTTACAATTTCAGTGGAATCCTTCCAATGTTATTTATGAGACCTTGAATAGACCTGGAGATAATGAGCAGGAAAGCTCATTGCAGAACATCAGTGGTGTCTATTTTAATCTTCCAGACCAGATGTGTTGAAGTCAACTGTAGTCTTGTTGCTGCAGCAGTGGAATTGTTGTGACCTTTTAAAGGGACCACTTGAGTTAAGCAAAACTGCACAGAACAGAGCAACAGACACCATCAAGCTGCTTTTCTTGCACAGTGGGATGGGTCTGTCCTATGTTAGAGTTGCAGTTAACCCTCTATTGCTTTCAGGGGCTCTCTTCCAGAGTCCACTGAAATGAATGAGAAGATGCCTTCAGCTAAATCGTGATAGCTTTCCAGGGTGTCAGGCCTTTTTAATGAAGCTCACAGCATCTTTTTCTGTGCTTCTGAGTAGTGGGTCTCATTGCCTCAAAATTTTATGTTGGTCAGCAAAAGTTAGAGATGATGACCAGTTTCTGGAAGAAGTAATTAGAAAAAAGTGCCATCTTTTTTTCTTGCTGATGGTTAGAGTTCCATGGCTATTTTTGGTCTTTGTATTTTATGTACGTTGGCTATGTCTTCCCTTGGGAAAGCAGCTGGGTAAGTTTGAGCAGCACTGGAAAATATGATTGCAGTATGGGTAACGTAAATCTAAGGAGCAAACACTTTGTACGTCAATCTCCAAAGGGCTCAAATAGATCTGTTTTGGTGATACTGCTGCTGCTACCCTATAGACAGAGATGTGACCCTGAACTGTCTGAGTCTGATGCAAGCTGAGCATTCTGGAAACCAAGCAGTGAATCTGTGGGTAGAACCACTGCTCCAATGGCAAATAATGAAGTTATTCCTTTATATATCAAGTATAATCTTGACCCAGTCTTTTTCCTTGTTCCTTCCTTTGAATGGGAATATATTTTCTACATTGCCAACAGGTAACCCAGCAAGAGTAGGAAATTATCCTATACATATACTTGTTATTGTAGCTGCAAATGCAAATAATAGAAAAAAAAAAAACCCAACAGGTTTCTCACTTTAGTACCTTTCTTGGCAAGTAGGCTCTATTTATATTAGGCTTTGTGTGTCAGTGTAATTAAAGTCAAGCCAAAGATGTTGTTTAAGCTTCAATGGAAACACTGAAATCCTCTGGCTTAAACTCTGAATTTAGGTCTGGCATAGTTAGATAATGACTAGGCATCAAATGATTCTAATACCTTTGCATTATAATTGATCTCTCTTCCACACCTATCAAAATTTCTTTCGCAATTTAAAACAGCCTCAGGCTTTCCTTGCATAAAAAGTGAATCCTGCCTTTCACTGATTCGAAGAGCTGATTCCAGAGAGAGTTTGCCAGTGTTTGGTTCCTCTTAAACATTTGCTATTTCTGTACGATTCCCTGAAGTGTATGATGTTTTATTCGATTTCATTAACATTTGGAAAGGATTTGAGGAATTGCATGATTTGGTCACTACAGTAAAATGATAATAATCCTCTTGGGAGAAGCTGAATGTGGAAATTGCATGTGAGAAGTTGCATGTCCATCCTTGGAGGCTGTAACAGCCTTTCTCTATGGTGTGCTGTAAAGTTTTAACTGCTCTAATCAGCAAGGGCCATCACTACCACTCATGTCAGGGGAACAGCTCTCTTCCATGATAACATCTGAAGGCTGTTCTCATTGATGGCCATGCCTATATGTCATTTTCTAAGCATGAGACTGTGCTCAAGTCCAAACTTGTCACATATTGAAATAATTTTGGAGGCAAGACCACCGTGACAGAAGGACTGGCTGGGGTCTGGCATTGGGTGGGGGAAGCTTGAATTCATGTTACCTGAAGAGGTAACCTTGAGGAAAGCCTCAAGCATGCATGTATTACAGGCACAGTTATAAACCCTTTTTCTTTACCTGGCTATCTCTTTTATCAGCAGCCTAATGCCATGCAGTGGTGTCACACTGCCAAAGCAGAGGAGTTATCTGCTTTCTCTTGATAAAATAAATGTCCTTAGTGGGAAGGCAGCAGGAGGGTTGGAGTCAGATGAGCTACACTAATCCACTTGCTGGCACTGACAGCCCTCAATGTGCTCTGGGTTGCTCTTCATCGAGAGCTTTGAGCCACAGTCCACGTGAACTAGCTGATAAGTGTTGATATGACTCCAGTATTTCAACAGCATGTTACAAAGGTGTTTGTGGAGTTTTGTGAGTTGGTTTGATGCATTTGGCAGGGATATGAAAGGATTGTGGGATGTGGCACAGTTAAAACAAATACTTCGTATTTTAAGGTTTTGCAAGACTTCAGAGGAGGTTGCAGAGATTCCTGTGTTATAACTTGCTGGTAGTGGTTTGCCCCAGAGACCTTGCAGCATTGCTTGCAGCCATGGGAATTGCAGTTAAAGAGGCTGCTATTTCAGCAGCCCAGGTTTACAGAAAGAATAAAAGAGCACATGGCCTGCAGGATGTGCCATACTCAGTATCACTGCCTGGGAATACTGCTGTTGGAATATTGAATTTATTTATTTATTTATTATTTTTTTTAAACTTGGACTTGAGGGTCCTTACATATTAACGCATTTGTGCGTGTGTTACCTGGCATTTTGGAATGGTAATGCAGGGTTTTATCTTGAACCTTTGAAAACTGCTTGCTTTCAAGTCTGAAATGCTGTAGCCATTTCTTGGGAGTAGGGTTGCTGTGTTCTAAATGTAAAAGAAAAACCTTATTTTATTTTTCTTTTATTTTAGAAACTAATTATGAATAAGGTACAGAAAAACTTACCAGCATACTGATAATTAATTCTCTCAGCCCTTCCCTCCCAGCCTCCTCTCCCACCACCATACATGTGTTTAATCTTTGACATGCATGTAAACCTGTCTATCCCTTACTTTGCATCCTCTGAGTATTGTTATAATCAGGACAGTCTATTAAGAATTGATGCCCTTTTGTGAACTAAGGATAATAGAATAGCCACATTTCCTCTTGTGCTGGACTGTGATTTACTAATAGGAGCTTCTAGGGAAAGGATCATAAAAGAGTGAGGCCTCCACCTCTGGATTAATATTTAATCGGGTGTTAAGAGATCCTAGAGTTCCTAGCAGAAACCTGCAGGGGAAATGAGAGGGTCCTGCATCTTAAAGGGGCAATGCAATTATAATTAAAGACTTGATCCAAAGCCTATGGGCATAAATGAAAAGCTCCTGTTGATGTGAAGACCTTTGGATCTGGCCCAGAGGGAACCAAAAATAATGAATGTTTTTGCATGTGAGACAGAGAAAGACAGACATACTTTTTTTTTTTTTTTTAAATATTATTATTTCAAAGGTATCAAACAAGGGTAAAATTCATGGTCTAAATTGAAAATGAATGGGATGGAAAAGGTCTGCTGCTAAAGACATATGTCCAACAAGGTGGGGGCCAAACTGTTCCAAACTTTGAAAATACGTGAATATGAATCAGATGGTTAATTTCTTGTATTTCATAGTTAAATAAACTACGCTGAGAGAAATGCGGCAGTTGAATTGTTCTGAGTCTCATTATGGTGAATGTTCAATAATAAATAAACTGGTTCTGACTATATTTAAAGTAGATTGGTTGCCTTCAGGTTATAAACACTGTGTCCCGGGTTCCCATGAGCCGCTGTGGTGCAGCCCCAGCTATCCTCTCTGCGTGCTGGGCAGATCAGGTGCTAGTGCTCTCAGGCTGTGTCTGCCAGTGCCCCAGTGGGACACAGCTCCACACACCACCAAAGCCGAAAGTGATTGTAATCCATCTGATGGTGCGGCTCCTAAATTCTGATTTCTGCAAAGTAAATGTCTTTTTCTGGCTGTACCATCTTCCCAGTACTGTTACTGGGCTATTTAATAATGAAGCTGGGCCTGTGGATTTACCAGGGCTTAAAAAAAAGAAGTTCTTGACCTGAAACAGGGCTTAGGAAGGGGTGGGTTGTTGGGCAGTATAGTTGACTACTGTGTTGTAAACTTTGCCCTGTAAGAGAAGCCTCCAACAGGCATGAAACCCCCAATGAGCAGAAAGGAGACAGAAGTCAAGATTTCACAGAGGCTGTCCTCTCCAGATGAGGTGGAGAGGAGTGGCTGCTCTGCTCTTGCTGTGGCTGGGAGAGAATAAAGCTTGGCCATGGTGGATCTCTCTTGCTGAAGAGAATATTTTCCCTTCTGCCGAGCATGTGTGTTACTGTGGCACTGCACAGCTGAGCTGATACATATGATCTCATGTTATCCTTTTAAATCGACTCAAACCAATAACATCAGGATGTATAATAGCACATGGAAATTGCTCAGGATGATGGCACACAGCCGCTCAGAGTGGCCGAACAGGGCCTGTTGTATTTCATTGCAGGCTGCCACGTCCTAGGTCACTGTGGTTTTATCTATCTGAGTTTGCATCTGCTCTACATCTATGCTGGTTATGCATTTGTGCTAAATATAGCATAGACGAGGGACAGTGATTAGGAACCATGTTTGTATCGATAGATCTCTCGTTCTCTGTGTATATCCCCTGGATGCTTTGCTCAAGTTAACTGTGTGCAGTGCAGTGTTGAATGATAAAATGGTGCATTACATCACAGAATCATAGAATGTTAGGGATTGGAAAGGACCTAGAAGGTCGTCTAGTCCAACCCCCCTGCCAGAGCAGGATCACCTAGACTAAGTCACCCAGGAACACATCCAGGCAGGT
>JANHGL010009203.1:0-12711 GCA_024611195.1 Ceyx melanurus | reverse complement strand
GTTGTTAACAGGCTTCTCTTTATTTCCTGATATATATATATAAATTTATAAAATATATAATAATTATAATAGAGATATATATATAATATTATATATATATAAAAATATATATATAAAAATTATTTTTTTCCCACAAGCTTGCTAGGTTTTTTTTCTCCTTTCTTACTATTTTCTTTGAATACCACTTAAATTGCAGCCCTAGGCCATTGTAAAGGCATGTATGTACTTTAACACTGACCTGTACCATTTAGAAGCACTAGGTTTGTGGCACTAAGGAAACAATGAGATTTATAGAGTCTATATCCACCAGACTATGAGGGAAAGTTCTCTTAAGCCAAGCAATTCCAAACACATTTTGAAAATAATTTGTCAAGCCATCATTTATTAGTCAAATAAAATTTCCTGTTTAGAGCTATCAATGAGGTTTGTGACACTAAATGCAAGGCACTTGTAATGGGATATGTTTTGTGGAACTGAATGTGGCTAGAATGAGCACTAAAAGCTAGGTGTCAGAACTTGATTCATAATGGGCAGAGAAGTAGGGATCTCTCTCATGCAAGTCATCTCAGTTGGATGTGCACATTTAAACAATGCCAGCTGACTCGTGCTGTAGTATTGCCAGTTTCCTTGTGTTGGCCATGAAGTCTAGATTCTTGGGTCAGATGTGGATTGCACTGTAGGTGTCCTAAACTAGGTGAGATGAAAATCTCTCCATATCTGCACGAATAATAGAAACAGTAGATCTGGCTTGACCAGACGTGATTTTCATTGTAAAAAAAACAATGTAAATGTTTTTGCTGTATTTAGAGTTGACCTTGTTCACCTGGGACTACAAAAACCACAACTGTTTGTGTACATTGTTATGGTCATTTGCCAAGCAAAGCCCTGCTCAGACTATTATCTATTTTTTTAGTGTCAATAAGTACAGAAAGGGAGAACTGACTACTGAAGAACAGAAGCAGGATTGTAGCCAGCAGAGTTCTTTTTCTGGAGACATTTGCATAAGAAAATATTGATTTTATACTCAGAACACTGCTGGGACAGAAGCTAGCATGACAGTTAGCTAAAGGTGTGAGGACAGCCTGAAGATCAGTTCCAATTATCAAACATAATTCTACCTTCTGTGTCACTTCAGCCCTGCTCTAAGTTGTGAAGCAGTCTTGTAGAACACACCCTTGCCTATTTTATATATGGACTTTTTATACAAAATGTATATTTAGTTGATTGAATTTGTCTAAAATCTACTGTTGTTTTCTTAGAAGGACATTTCTTCTATCTAATTATATACTTATTTTGTGAGACCACATAGGTAAGACCAGATAAGTGCTACTGCATACAAGCTAAGTCATGTCTACCCAGAAGTGACATATTTTGTTGAAAGCAGTCAAGCACACCTGAGAACCGAGGCCTTTTTAATGTGATAGGGACTCTGGCCATGCTGCAAGAAACAAAACATCATTACAGAAAGGCCTGTGTGACTTTCCATGGTCTTCAGATTTCTGTGAGTCTGTCATGCACCTATGGAAAAATGCCCCAAAACAGACACTGAGAAAAAAACCCATCATGTTGTACCTCTGTAGAGCAAATACAGGAAGCTCATGCTCTCCTGCAAGGGTGCAGAGAATCAGTGCTAATGAAGAGGCAGAATGGAGCTTTCACAGACACAGAAAAGCCATATGCTCTGGTAAAAGGCAGATTGTTATGCTTTTTGAACAAGTATAATTTCATTCATTTACCTTTTTGTGTAACGGGGACATTGAGACTGATCACGTTACTAAAAAGCATGACAAAAAAGCCACTTTAAAATTCTAGTAACTAGCTAAATAAATTGCTAGTGGTGCTGCAGGTTTACAGTGGGAGAGAGAATAAAGCATCATCTGAGATGATCACTTTTCATGAAGAATAAATTGGATTGCATAAGCTTTGCAGAGTGTATATAACAGAGAAACTCAAAGAAGGTACACATCAGCTTGTTACACCCTATTTGTGTATTTAAATGAGGTGTTTTAATCAGTCACTACAGTAAACAGCATAGGGTGTTGCAAGCAGTAATATAATTCAAACTTGAAAGCCTGTCACTGCAAATGACAAGGTGTTTTTTGTCTTGGTATCAAGAGATGAATAATCTGTGACTGCAGAATAATATGTAATGTAAACTGGATAATGCTAGTAGATTTGAGTTCACACTGTGGAGAAATGTATTCCATAGCTAAGTGTGTTCCAGAACTAAGGTGAGTCACTGACTGTATCTTATAGCTGTCTGTGTGAATCCCTAAGAGCATACATAAAGTGGTATGAGTCGTGTAAAAATTATGGATAGATAGTGGAAAGGGATCAGCTGGTTCCATAAAATTCTGTCCAAAGTCTGAGTCCAGACTTTTTTGTCTTTGTTCTCTTTTCATGATGCTTTAAAACACTATTTTTCCCACTTCTGGAAGATGAACTGTCATTCCAGTGCTATCATTAGAAAACAAAAAGTGTGTGTTGCAGTATAAAAGGCAGTTGATACTACTTAGGTGATGAGCTACAGTTCACTGAAGCAAAATTCAAATGATCAGGACCAATGAAGAGGTAAGATGACTTCATATGAGTACTCACAAAGCAATGGCAAGAGAGATTGTCAGCAAAAGCTATCAGACAGCTGCTGGAAATGGCAAAATAAAAAGCAGCCCTACTGCCTTGTTGGGCTTCTGTTCCCAGGTCTGAAATTTATCTGGCTGGAGAACACTAGAAGCGAGCACACAGATGCATGAGTGAGGCTTACTCAGACAAGCAGGCTGATTTAGTCTGAATCCTTGTCCATCACAGATTGGAAAGAAAGTAGGTTAAATATTTAAGTTGGGACACAGAACTGTAAGAAATATTATTTACAAGAAGACATAGATCAGATCATACCTGTCAACTCAGGACTGTAAGGGATACGAAAATAAGGACGTCTGTGAAGTGTTGTTGGACAGCTGATACAACCGAAGAGATAAGACTGATGACAAAGTCTTACTTACTTACTTACTTACTACAAAGTCTTACTTTGAGTTTAGTTTTGGGAGGAGTTTCAATAACTCAGCCTATAGCTGATTTTTAAAAAATTAATTGTATTTTTGCCTCTGGCCTACATGTGTGCATTTTTGAGGGAAAAGACTTACCTATGCTACATGTGTTCATTAAGGGAGAAATATTTTTGCCTGATAGTACTCTGAATTATTAAATTGTACATCATACAGATAGATAGTAGTTTCCTTTTAAATTCCTGACATGACAGACTGTTTTGTCATTTCTTATCAGCCTTCTTTGTGCAGTGCCCTGTCTAATTATATTTTTTGATGTAATAGTAGGTAACTAAAATAGCTTTTCTTAAACTATTAATAGTTTAAAAACAGTTTATGTTTAATAACATATATAAACTTACTGAGGGTGCTCTTGATCGCCTCATTCAGATTATTGATAAATATATTATACATCTGTAACATTAATAAACTTACTGCAGCATGATTCTTTTTTTACCGTTGCAAAAAGGATCTGTGCCTGATGATTCATTTTTAAGATCCAGTTAAACAAATCAATGAAATGTAAAATTCTACAGCCTATTCAGTCCCATAGAGAGAGGGAAATGATGCTTCTATCCTGACTGCATGACTCTATTATTCTCTGATAACTGGCTTTTTGTCTAGGTAATAAAATACTCTTTTTTTTCAGCTCTGTGCACAGATTTTCTGAAAAAAAAAAAAAAAGGTAACAGCAGTGCAGAACATAAAAGTGGTTAAAAAAAAAAAAAGCTGTGAAACGTAATGCAGCAACAAATATCAAGGTGTGTTAACAAAAATAGTTTAGAAGAAGTAACGTGAAACACTGTAAAATCAAGAAACTGCATGCTTGGGATCTGATGGTTTTAATATTCCTTTAGTGGGGAGTTTTGCAAACTCATTTGGTTTCAAAGTTGGTTGCCTTCAGGTGTGGGAGTCATCCAGTGTTTGCTGGTGTATTCATATCAGAGCATAATCTGAGATTTCTGCAGTCAAGTTCTTTAGGACTAACTTAATGAAAGTATTTCTTATTTCTGTAAGTGTATAATAGTATTACAATGTTTTTGCAGTAGGTAACTGCTCATATTTATTCATTGAAAAGCCACATTTTGCACACCACCCTATCTTTAGGGGATAGAGGCAGAGAAAGATATCTTTTCTTGAATTTTAGTCATGTATTATTAAACACCAATGAAAGAACCGGTGCTTTTCTTTACTTACATTGAACTCTGAGGAAAAATGAAAGAAAGAATGCAATAGTTTTTGGGGTTTTTTTGGTATATTGGTGTTTGAAAACAAAACGTTCACACAATTTTGAGAATCCAATCAACTGTAGATTTTGTTCTTTGTGTTTGGAAATGGATGTATTAATACAGCTGTTTTTCTACCATAGCTCCCTATTTCATTTCCTCTAAAAGTCCTTATGTGTTCTGTTATGCATTTACTGATTTTTTTTTTGTAATGGAGTTTTTCAAATATGTTAAATGCCTCTAGCATCACAGAGTTAATAAATATTTGTAATCTGTCCTATAAGGAAACAACAGATTCTTGCTCAGATGAAAAATTACCTGTATTCTGTATTAATGCAAGACTTTCCTTAGATTCAAAATGTAACCAGAAACAGCTGGAGGCAAATTCCAGCAATTTTACAAGAAATTTTTTTTTCTCTCATCCCATCTCCAATGCAGTGCACATACAGATTACAGCACAAGAAATAACACATTTAAATAACACATTATAAACATAGGTATATGCATACAGTAACACAATGTTCAAGTATCATTACAGTCACCAAACAACTGTATTATTTTATTTCAGTCTTTTAAAACTGGCTGAAAATGGTCTGTATATTGCTGAAACATTCAACTTTTGTTGTTAATGGCCAACTGCCCCAAGGTACATAAGTAGAAAATCTGGTTTATTGTTTGGCAGTGAGATTCTAAGTATATGGTTTTGGATCTTTTTGTTATACATCTGTACTGTCCTTAGCAAGAGAATGTGTGTTAGCACAAATGAATGAAAATCAGACATTTAAGTGTTTTGAGAACAGAGTTTAAATGGAATCTAGTAGTTAGGCTGCAAGTCTTGAGTCTTGGAACAGGTATTTTCTAAGCATGCAGATGCAATTTTTTTTTTCCAAGACCTTTTATTTCTAGACAATAATTTGACATAAAATACTCTAGAAGCAATATGTAATTTTCCCTTTTTAGCTGTGCTTTTATGCTAGATTGCTTTTAAAATTCTTTAACATAAAGAGCTGAAATTAAGAAACTTATTTTCCAAATGTTAGGCAGATCATTCTTGAAATCACATGTTTAGGAGACAAGGCAATGCTGATTCTGTAAGTGCTTGTCTCTGTCTTGTGTGAGTTATAGTAGAAGGACATAACGCATCTAAAGTTAAGTGAAATCACTGACAGGCTCTTCCATCTGTCATGCAGGTTAAACCCTAAATAAGCATGGTTTGATTTTTTGAAAGCATAAGAGCATAAGTGATTCCAGAGTATGTGTTTGTTCCTCCTTTCTATAGCTACATATGAATGTATTTGCCTCAGTGCCTCTTACTAAAATCAAGACACTCTAGTTTTTCCATTTCTAAAATAAAATAACAGTTGTTGCAACTGTTTCTGTAACAGGCAGTTAAGAACTATTTTTAGCTTAAGGGCAGGAGCTATTAGGGCTCATTGACAGGGCTTTAAACTAGATATTAAAGGGGAAGGGGAGATAACTGGACCTGTTAAGGGTAAGCCCAAGGGAGCATGTCAGGGCTTGAAAGATGGTGGAGGAGTGAGGACTCTCACTCTGCCATTTCCTCTGAGAGAAGGGATAGATGTTTAGAAATCATGGAAGCACCTGAGAAGAGTCTGGTAGGGAATGAGGCCAACACACACAAAAAGGTATTGGTATCATTAGCTCATCTGAAGTACAACTATACCAATGCATGTAGTATGAACAATGCCTCACATGACTCAAGTGCTACAGTCAACAGTCTACAATCTCTTCAGGAGGGATAGACAGGGAAGAAGAGGCAGTGAAGTGGCCCTGTATGTTAGACAATGCTATGAGAGCTCAGAAACCAAGTATGGCGATGATGAGGTTTTGAGTGTTTGGATTAGGTTAAAGACCAATAAAGCTTATATTGCTGTGGGATTCTCCTATAGACCTCCCAGCCAAAGCAGTGAAGTGGATGAGGCAGTTGGGATAAATCTCACAGTCACTTGCCGTTGTTCTTATGGGGGACTTTAACCTCCTGGGTATCTGCCTGGAATACAACACAGCAGAGAGGGAACAATCCAAGAGGCTCCTAGAATGTGTGGAGAATAACTTCCTCACACAGCTGGTAAATGAGTCAACTAGGGAAGATGCCCTCCTGGACCTGCTTCTTGTGAACAGGGAAGAACTTGTTAGGGAAGTAAAGGTTGGAGGCTGTCTAGGACAGAGTGATCATGAGATGATTGAGTTTTCAATCCTTGGAGGAACAAGGAGAGGAGTTAGTAAAAACCTAGACTTCTGGAGGGCAAACTTTGACCTGTTCAGGAGACTGATAGAAGTGAAGAGGTGATTATCCCTCTGTTCTCAGCTGCATATTTGCCAGCTAGTTATTGCAAAGACAAACATGTAACACAGAGAACATCTGACTAGCTTGAGATATCCTTAAACCAGAGGGATAAGTTATCTGTAAACATGCAAATTTTCTGCAGATTTCAAGCATTCCATTCAGAGAAGTTAAGAGTTATTTGGTGCCAAATAATCATATTTTCAAGTATTAGACTACAGGGGAAGAAAGGGGGAGAGGGAAAGAAACTGTATGCTTGTTTACAGTTATATGCTTGGATCTCCTGTGCAGCACCTCTCTATAACTGGTATCAAGAAAATCCTAACTATATTTCTAAATGATTCTTCAGTAATAGAAAAAAAGGGCTTGAAATATTTAAAATCAACATGAAGTTATTGATGTTGATGTTGTAGCCCAAGGCATAAAATATATTTTCCAGTGTTTACAATCTGAATAAGACATTGAAAAAAACTTCAAACAGTATTTTTAATGACAAAGGAAGGTTATGCATTGTGGATAAGAGGTGGAAAGCTGCACATTGTAATTCTGTAAGAAGTCAAATTTGTAGCAGGATAGAGTTGATTTCAAGCACTGTCCTGGCTGTTTTTTTCCAAGACAACTGGATGGATTATTCTAAATGAAAAGTCATCTGTTGGCAGGAGGTATCAGCATAAAATGAAATGCTTGTGTAGATTCAATGCACTCCATTAATAATTTGAGGCAAATTATTTTAGAAAAAATAAACTGAGTTCTCTTAGAAATACAGCTTCTGTTGTAAGCTTGGAAAATTCCACAGCCACCATATTCCATATGTCTTCCTTTCAATTTCTCCCCTTTCTAAACTCTTTTCTCATATATTTCTTTATGTCTATGTGACATTATTCCCTAAGAATCTGTATGAATTTGCAAAGCTTTTTGTGACTGCTACTGATAAATTGAATGACAGGTAACTGGAACAGATTTTCTTCCTGTTAAAAACAATGTTTTTCCTTTTTAGGTCTATCTATCTATCTATCTATCTATCTGTCTATCTATCAATCATATGCACCTTATAGATAACACAGAAGGTCTACAAGTGCCTAGAGAGTAAGGCCTCACAGATTCCCAGTTATTTTATGAGTTTAGTGCCAGGAACTTGGCTCATTCAATTCAAGCCTACTCAAAAGCTTTCATGCATACTATAGTAATTACAGTGCTTAAAAGCTGTGTTGCAATGACATTATGATCTGTCAGCTGGGTACTACTACTGTTGTTGTCATGGAAAATTTATATAAGCAACATTGTTAAGTAGGATGTTTGCTGATTTCTTAGTGAACTGCAACAAACAATGCCACTGAACCTTGTATGCTGTTTAATAGAGAACATGATGTTTGGTGGAAGTTACATCATATCAAAATGCAGTATCACCATGAAAAAGGACCCCAGCCATGCTTATATCTCTTACAACTTTCAGTAGTTTTATATTATAGGTACATTAATTTACATTTGCTAATGATCTGTCAAAATACAATTCTAGGGCTGTTCTAATAATACCTGTAATATAAGTATTTGTATTAACTTTATCTCAGTCTTTCTGAAGTAACCAGAAATTCTGCTGTTTAGAAGATGTGTGTCAGATTCTCTGTTTCACTATTGAGAAGTGTAGATCTGTGGCTCAGATCTACATGCTTAGACATGCTAAGAAGTAGATACATCAGGCTGAATTAGGAGGCTTATGGAAGCTGTGCAATATTTTACTTCAAGAAAATGGACTTTCTAAAGCTTATCTATAGAGAGCTAAATCAGTTGCCAAATATGATACCTGGAAGGAATTTCTGCCCAGTTAGTTTGATAATGACTTGTAGGTTTTTATTTTGATTACTTATTAACAATAATTTTCAGTCCACTTCCTGTGATCACCTGGGCATTTTGTTCAACAGATTTCTGTCCCTATATGTAATGCAGGTAGGATGATCCCACTGTGGTGGCTGTGAGAGCTAGAGCCCATCTAGGGGCTCCACCTTGCAGCTTGTGGTATTACAGGAGCAATATATGCTGCTCCCAGCTGCTTGAATCAGACAGCAGCTCAGGAGACAGGGTCCAGCCTCTTTTTGTATGAACAGAAACATGTCATGGGTTTCAAACATCAGATGACAGGTCCTGGGAAAAGCTTTTGCTTCAGTGTTGGCTCTGCTGTCTGAGAAGCTGTTTCCAGTCTCCTTGTATGAAGGGGTGACAGACCAGCCGTGAGCCAGCTCTTGTCCTGCTGACTGAAGTGCTGGCACTGCATGGTGCAGAGACATATTTTTCAGAAGCAGTTGGTATCTGATGCACCCACAGACTTCTAGAAATCTGAACTCATATTGGTCTTCTTACTAAGTTAATCTTATTTGAAGACCTGTTCTGTTTCCAGCCTATTTGGAATGGAAACATCTGCATTAATTGCTAAATTGGCTGAAAATGAGACCAATTAATGTAGTGTAAATTCATACTGTAGATACAAATCAAGATGTTTTAATCCTTAGATAAATCAGGTTGTAGACAGGGCTTCTCTACATCACATGAAGTTACCATGATCAGCTGTCATCATCCTTTGCATGCATGCTAAGAGAGCTGCTCACATGAATTTTCTCTAAAATTTCCTTTAAATCCGTAGGTTTATGCTGCTGCACTGGGGTTGATTTAGCTCATTAGTTTCTCAACTGAATTTGGTGAATCTGGGAGCACTTGTACAAGCAGTACCTGCTAATAGATTGTCCTGTCACTAGAAAATTCTGCAAGTAGTCCAATGAATTAGCTAGATCTGGAATAGGGTAACTGTGTGCATTTTTTTTCTCTTTCCACTTCTGTTAGTAATTTTGATGTTTTAGGTATATATTGGTTTTTTCCTTCTTCTTCAAAATGAGACCAGTGTGAATGAGCATTTCCTTAAGTTCTCTTGAACTTTATTAACTTGGGCCTAATTCACAAATGTGTTATGTATAAAAAGGTATAAGTGGTATGACGAAGGAAGCACAGAAAGGTGGGTTTAAATACATCAGGTTTGTTTAAGTCTGTCATTAATGCTGGCAATTCTAGCATATGAGAATTTAATTTTCGCTACACTTGTTTTACCTGTGAGACAAGATTCTCAAGCCAATAGAAAATGTCAAGCTAAAAAGTTCATCCAACCCTATAGTTTGCTGATTCACATTGAATATGTTTGAGTGGAGAATATACACAACTCAGTGATTCAGTGACTAATTACTATTCATTCTTTTCTTGTTAATTGTTTCACATTCATTTTCTGAATGTATTTCTATAATCAAAATAATTGATTTCCAGTATATGTATCTCAGTTTAGTTCCTTTATCACTGTGTGTAGCACAAATATCATGAGAAAAGTTCGATCAGATGTCTGACTACCTAATATCTCTTAATATTAGTTACTGTAGATTTAAAATTACATTAAAGAATATTCCAAATTTTTTTATGTTTTAATGACCACTCCTTTTACTTTCTGCTGAATGTGGGGAACAATTTTTTTCCCTACTACTTCCTGGCTTTCCGAGGCAGAGAGGTTGAATGAATTAAGTATTGTACCTATCTGTTGTGCTTAGTATCTCTGCCTCCCTATGCTTTTCAATGCCTTGTCCTTCTATGAGCACAAAGTAATTTGTTTACTCTGATTCCTCCAAAGAAGGAGCCTTTTCCTGCTTTTCCACTCCATGTTCCACCCAACTGCACATATACACAGACTATAAGTCTGGAGTAAACCATAATTTAACATTGCCTGAACACACTTACAGGGGAAATTCTAAATGGTATCTGGGAGTAATAATATTTTGCTAATATAGATACATTTTCTGGATTACTCTAACAACATAAGCAGCTTTGAGTATATCAGGAACTAAGGTTACTGGGCTAATGTAGAGGCAATAGACATAGGCTTTGTCATGGTATTTTATCAAAAATTATGTGGGATTTTTTTGGTATCATAGAATCATAGAATTATTAGGTCTGGAAGGGGCCTCTGAAGGTCATCCAGTGCAGCCCCCTGCAGGGAGCAGGGACACCCTCAACTAGCCCAGGCTGCTCAGAGCCTTGGCCAACCTCACCTGCAATAGCTCCAGGGATGGGGCCTCAACCACCTCCCTGGGGAGCCTATTCCACTGTTCTACCACCCTCAAGGTAAAGAACTTTCTCCTGATATCAAATCTCAATCTACTCTTCTCTAATTTAAACCCATTACCCCTCATCCTTTCATTACAGGCCCTTGTAAACAGCCCCTCTCCAGCCTTCCTGTAAGACCCCAAATATCCTGGATTTGACCTTGACTAGCTGCAGCTGTGTCTCTGAGATAGAGTGGAAAGTCCCAAACAGAATGATAAACAAGAATTAAGGGAGTTGCTGAAGAAGGAATCTGCAAGATATGCAAACAGAGAAAGAAGTAATAAAAGAATAGCACATCAATGGTCGTCAAAGCCACGATAGAAGAGCCAATGAGAGTGTTACACGTTACACAGAAAAAAGTGTGTTAGCTTAATAAGGTGGCTATTGCTGCTTAATGGACTTTGTGATGCTTGACTGTCTCTACTGCAACACAAAGGCACCTTAGCAGGGCCTGACCCTTCATGAGCTGCGTGATCCATCACCATGAAAGAGCAGGTTTTGCATACAGTTCTGTATCCTTTTTTCCTTGATATTCCTTTTTCTGTTTTTCTCCTGTTATTTCTTAAATAAGGGGAATGGGCCTAACAGAGAAATCCTGCTCTGTGTTTCATGTGGGCTTGCATCTGCCTTAAATGAAGACAGATTGTGATAGAGGAAAAACAACACGGAATAGCTCAATGATTGATGACTCACTCAAGATTCAGTTAGAAAAAAATATAATCTTTAAATAAACTGTATAAAACTGGAGATGCTCTGATACTGAACTACTTCAGATACAGAAAAAAATACTGTGCAGGATTCCAGTTTGGGATGAGACTGCTCTAAAAAAACAATTGGTGTCTGCTGGCAGTTTGTTTCTGGCCAAGCCAACTGGTCCAAATTATCATGTTGTTCATATATTCTCATCCCAGAAGTTTGTATATAGCCAGAAGGATGCTTAGCTTTTCTGTATGAGAATAATGTATTGGCCATCTGCACTCTCTGCTCCTGTAGACTGAATAAAGCTTTTTCCCAATGGTTTCCTCTTAAGAAGAACTTAATAAAATCTGTAATAGATGAAGCAGTGACTCACAGTTGTACAGTTTTAGCACATACTGTGCTTATCTCACAAACAATAGGTCTGATTTAGGAATTGGCTCAATATGACTATCATCTGTTATTTTTAATATAGAGGTCCTGTTGCCTGCAGTGGGACTTACAGGATGATAGCAGAACATGTATAATACTCTGAAACATCCTTAAAAATACCTTTATGCCAAGTGCTTTGTTTCATAATAAGTACTTACTTTTGAAGAGGGCACTAGACCTACTCCAGCAAAGCAAGCACTGAAATCAAAGATGCACAAACAGCTTTTGATCCTGCTGTAGGGCTTGGCACACGTCAAATAATTAAGTAGGTACCCACAGAGGGACTAGGTTGGAACTGCTGAGGGCTACTGAAATCAATAAAAATATGTTAATATTCTTAATGGCAGATAAATGGTTAAGTGCTGTCTTAGCCCACAGTGTTGGACATATTTAGAACAGATTTTTCTGGGGCTCACTAAACCCTCCCCCCCTGCCAACTTTTAGCCCTTAACTTCAACCTCCTTAGTGAGGACATGGCTTGTAATAAAAATAAGTGTGTATTCTGAGGCCTAGTGAATAAAGACAATGTTTAAAAATCTAATTTCTGTTGTCCTTCCTTCTGACCTTGTATCTATGAACTTAACATGTCTTTCAGTAGGAAGGAAAGGGAATTTTACTAGGCTTATATGACTTCTGAAGAGTCTGGTTATAGGTTCTGTTCAAAAATAAAACAACCCACTGGGTGTACTCATGCAATTTCACCATTCTGCCAGACTTTCAGGAGTAATTCTGAGAATAAAATTTCTTGTAGCAACAGGTAGAGGTGGTAAATTGCCATCTTGGTATATTGGGGTTTTTGTTCACAGAATCACAGGTATTAGGGGCTGGAAGGGACCTAGAAGATCATCTAGTCCAACCCCCCTGCCTGAGCAGGATC
>JANHGL010009202.1:0-11259 GCA_024611195.1 Ceyx melanurus | reverse complement strand
ATCCTGCTCAGGCAGAGGGGTTGGACTAGATGATCTTCTAGGTCCCTTCCAACCCCTAATATCTATGAATCTATGAAAGTCTTGGCAAGTGAGGGTCTGTGAAATAGTTTTGCAAAAAAGTGTGAACTGTACTGAGTATGACTAGCCTGGAATGCAGATATTATAAAGAGATACCCTCTAGTGTCCAAGCACTGGTGTATTTTTATTGCTCACGGTATTTTTTCTCATTTCCGTGCTGATTGCAGTAGTTCTTTGAAGGAAGTGTTTTTCCTCCTCTACCTCACACAAATCACTGAGTCTGACACCCCTTGTGCTTGTCAAGGGAAGACAAGACAGAGCAGACTGCTTCCTCACAGAGGTTGGAAGCCTTCTTAGGTACTAATCTCAAAGACAGGAAGATTCATCCTGCAAAAAGAACTTCATGATAGTTGTTCTAAGAGGCAATGGCCAGGAAGACTTGCATTTGGGTGGACTGTACAGGGCTGTCCAGTGGCACTTGTTTGTGTTTGACAGGAGTGGGGCATTAATTACTTGACAGTCCTAATACTCATCAATACCCTGTCAATCATCTGCTTATTAAAATTTCAGACAAAGTAATGCTTTTCAAATAGACTTATAGATGACTGAACAAAATCACTGGATGTTGCCAAGTTTCAAAGTTCAGCTGTTCTGGAATGATGTGTTAAGAACAGCAAGTGTGTGGCATCAGTCTGCTGTCCAGGGAAAGCTGAAGTTTTTCAGCTTCTGTCTTTCAAAAACAAGCAGAGAACAGAAAAAATGTTTCCCTTTGGCTTATCACAAGCAGTAATTAAATGAGCTTTCCACTAAGGTTGCAGATAGAAAACTCTGATTGCTAAAAGCAAATAAATCTAGAAAGGCGTAAATTAATAAAAAGGGAGATAAATGTAAAAATAGCCTTAGAGGGTAATGTTATAATGTAAACCACAATAAAAAAACCCCTTGTTCTTTCTGCTGTATTTTATATTCTAGTAAAGCCTTATTGCCTCTTTCTGAGGCCCACTCCTCTGTGAGCTCCACAGTGTTCCCTGCAGCGATAGGCAGCCACCCAAGACACCTGTGGCACTGGCCTCTCCCCAAACACCCGCTGTGGGGTATTCACTAATTAATGATTTCTGCTATTTTAATGGCACAGAGAATTCTGTGTTTTGACATGGAAATCCTTAACACTCTAAAAAATGAACTACAGTATTCATCCAATCATAAATTTACATTCTGAAAGTAACTCTTTTTTGCTGATGCAGTGACTATAGACTTTCTCGATGTTGTTCTGGTAACACAATTTGACTGGATGTACAGTTTGCCATCCGGGAAACGGAGACACTGATGGAAACCGATGGACCTGATATCAAAAGAAGAAAATCTGTCTGCAAGGGGACAGCCAGAAAATTAATAGGTGGGTTGGAAAAAAAGCCATTCGCAAAGGACAAAGTCAATTAAAGAGGACTTAAAAATGGAAAGTAAAGACAAAGACAAATAATTTTTTGGACTTCTTTCTAGTGAAAATAACAAAGAGATACTGGAGGGAATTTCAGGGCTCAGTAGATACAGGCTGAGGAGTAATTAGTTTTAACCTGAATAGCTGACATTCAATATTCATATTTCTGTTTCTGCCACAGCCTTCAAGAACAACCATGTTGCTGATGTGGAACACCTCATTACTAAGCATCCTTTATCTTGTTCACACTTTTAGTCTTTTTCTTAATTTCCCCCATAAAGGTGTCCCGGAACACTGAAGCAAACACTGTCCTCAGGAGAACTAGCATTTGTAGGCAGTTTTGTCTTGTTGTGGATGTTTCATTACAGAAGCCAAGACTTCTTCTTACTTCCCTCAAGAGCTGTTGTAAACACTTGTGCTTCTATACAGTTTCCCAAATGTCTGAGAAAAAATAAAGATCTGGTTTTGGCATTAGCCAAAATACCCTTTCACATAATTTATCCATTCTCAACAGAGCATTTGCATCTGTCATCAATCAGTCACTTCCCCTGTTCCCAGGTGACAATATGCCATAGGTAACGGGCTCAGGACAGGGCTTACAGCAGAGCTGTGCTCAGTAATGTGGCACCAACTGATGAGTGCCAGCAACAACTGCTGAGGGTGAAGTTCCCAAGCAGCACCTACTGTTGGACACCATTGGATGTAGGATATGTGTTGGGAAAAGACCCCATTGGTTTGCTTTGGAAGGGCCATTCCTATTGTCCTGGAAAAAATAACTGTACAAACAAAAACTCAAATCAGCCATCCAAAATAAAAGAAACAATTTTGTTAGCAAGTAAATGATCCTGAAATCAAAATGCTGAGATTCAACAAAGAGGAAAAAGGAGATTTTTTTAAAATGCCTTGGTTCCGCAATCCTAGGTTCTTGGCTAGGATGCTTGCATTGATAGAGTTGCTAAGTGCATTCTATTTACAAATATAAACACTTGATTTAGATCAGCAAAACTGCATAGGAACACTTGAACAGTGTCAATGATGACATAATTATGCTCACAATTTCCTCTCTGTAATGATTTTTAAATGTCAGCAGTCATTTTTTGTCTAATTGTAGCCTCCATGTCAGAACTTCCTCTTAAAACATCATGTTCCTCTCTGCTGTAATTTCACACCTCTCTACTCACTCACTTCACCAATGAAGATAATGAAGATGATACAGGGCTCTGGGATATTTTCACTCCTGTGCTGTTTTACCATTTAACATCAAGCAGGCAGAATGAGGCTATTTATTTATTTATTTATTTTAAAGTATAGAGTTTGATCAGTTAGGCTTTAAATAATAATTTTATTTTAATGTACATATCAAAAAGTAGTGTTCATCTATCTGGCCCCCTGGTGCTGTTTTGCTAATAACCTGTTCAAAACTGTGGGCTCATGCTAAAAGTATCCTCATACCTCTACTCTCAGTGTACTCCCTTGAGGTATTGCCAATGGCTCAGCCTGTGATGTCAAACAGCCCCTCGATCGTCTTGGTGTTTAACATAGTGCAGACACAGGTGACCCCTTCTCTTCTCAGACAGCCAGTTTAGAGCTGTCAACGCCACTGTTTCATGCTGTGACCTAGAAAATTACTTTTAAAATGCTGTTGTACGTGGTCCCAGATCTCCAGAGTCTACTGCATAACAAATAGCTGCATCTGGAGTTCATCTCAGAGCTCCCCCTTTCCATAGGTCACAGACCACACCATCAAGGGTAGGGAAGCACATCGCTCGTGTGATGATCTGGAAGTGATGCATGGAGCTTAGCAGCAAATATTTTCCACTTATCTTTGCAGACACTGGAATTGGGAACAGGGGCCAGAGAGGCCTCCTTCAGTCCAGTGTGATTGCAACTCATCTTTAGCTCTCTGATGATGCTTCACTCTGAGATTTAGGAGATACAGGTTAAAATTTACTGTCCCATTTAGTAACAGAATAGGTGAAGAGCCATAAAAAATACGCACTGTGAAATCAAAGTATGAAATAATGTCAAGAAGTGTGATAAAAAACGGATTACAGACACACATCCCCACTCGGAGATCTATTACCCTGCTTATATGTGTGAATGGCTCCCTAAAATAAATAAATAAATAAATAAGAATGAGTCAATACATTAATTAATTAATTAATATGTAGGTGGGGGATTGAAGTGTGTTTTCCAAAGTCCATGATAACATTTCTTATATGCCTCTGTGCCATTGCCAACACAGATGACACAGGCACATGAAGCAGCGTAGGTGGATGTAAACACGCAGGTTATTGTACCTATATTCACCTCAGACAAATGCTCACCTGCTTCTCTTCATTTTTTACACTGCATTTTGTGTCCTACACTTAACATCTGATAAATTAGCCCCTTGAAAATCTTCTGGAGCTGTTGGAAAGGGCAAGACATTTTGAACAATCGCATCCAACCCACTTGTGAGATGTGTGACTGAGGGAAGACGCTGTGAAAAGAGGTCACCCCACTGCGGAGGGAAATTGGCTGTACAGCGTGTTTACCACAGGGCTTTGTCTCCCTGTGAGCAGGCTTCACTTGATGATTGCCTAAAACTAAACTGAGAAAAGGGAAGTCAAGGTGTCAGGGGCTAGCAAGTTTTCTTTAAAACCTTTTTTTCCTTTCCCTGCTTATGTTGAAGGTGGGGGGAGTTGCAAGGGGTTGCAGCAGTTTTTCACAGGCAGCGGATGGAAGGGGCTGGGCTGGGTAGACCGCTTCCTGCCGCTGCTGCCGGTGGATGCGGAGTGCGACACAGTGCGGTGGGTCCTTTTCTAAAAATGAACAAGAGTACCAAAATAGTGATGGGTAGTATTAAATTAATACACTGGGTTTATGATATAATGAATTCCATGCCAATAATCCTCCTCACTAGCATCTACCCAGGTATCTGTTATTACTGGTATCTAACTACCCATGAGAGTTTATAACCAATAGTACATTTGCCAGGCTGGAAAGAAAGGGAAGTACACCCTTCCAAGTTTCTGTTTCTTGTTTCCCTGATCTTAAAGGAATTAGTTTCATAACAGGCTTGTTCCCAGTAGACATGAAAGATGTTGTTTTTACTAATGTTTCCATTGTCCATGTGCAATACAGTGCAATATGATTAAAAATAGGCTAATGTCCTTGGGTTAAAACATTGCATTGGCCTTAGAGTGTAGTAGGGCTGCCCAGAGGCCCACTTCACAACAGCGAGCTAATCCACCTCAATCCACACTGGACATGATCTGTCTTCATTGGTGATAGCACTGACGGAGGAGATTTGTCAAGTGCTACAACAGGAACCAGCTCCAGTTCCCGTAGTGCCCAGTGGGTGCATTCAAATCCCCAGCAAAGTACAGTTCTGACTTAAAGACATTCCTCTGGGTAATGTTGAGAAAAGTCAACATGCCACCACATGCTGGACCCTAGTCAATGCTTACTGTGCTGTGGTTGCACAATTGCACTCGCAGGAAGGAGAGGGAACAGACAGCTCAGTAAAGCCTATGACTGCGTTGTCCATGCAACCTGCACCTGTACTCAGTATACAAGAGCAGCCAACCCCAGCGGCTGTTGCCCCGGTGCAGAGGAAGAAATATAAAACCAAGTCAACATGCCCAACACCCAGTGATGGGGAGCCAGGGCCCTCCTGACCTGACCCAGAACCCAAGCCTATCATAATCACTGAGTCTCTGTCATTCAATGCACTGTGAAATTTAAAGAAAGACCTCAGACGACAATGAGGCAATGCCCTCCTGGTTGCTCTGGATTTGGAACGCCTGTGGTGATGGGACTCTCCTTGATAGTCAAGAGGCCAGGAGACTGGGAGGCCTGTCCAATGACTCCAGCATTGATTAGGAATTTATAAGAGCACTGAGTCTTTGGAGAAGATTGTTGATGAGCATTAGAGCAAGATACAGCAGCGAAGAAGACCTACAGCAACAGCAATGTCCCTGGTCCACCATGGAAGAGGGAATTCAAAAACTGAGGGAACTTGCTATTCTAGACAACATCTTTGCAACTAATGGAGCAGAATTCAGAGACCTTGATGATGTTCGACTCATGAATCAGATGTGGAAAAGCATGTCATGACTGGCACCTGAGAAATACCTCCAGTTCCTGGCTATACTCACAAAATTACACCAAATTATTGTTGAGAGCTGGGAGATCATAAAGTCCAGTCTACGACCTGACATGACACGTAGCTAGACCATGTCACTAGGTGCCACATCCAATCTTTCCTTAAACACCACTAGGGATGGTGACTCCACCACCTCCCTCGGCAGCCCATTCCAGTGTCTAATGACCCTTTCCATAAGGAAGTGATTCCTAATATCCAACCTAAACCTCCCCTGGTGCAGCTTCAGGCCATGCCCTCTCATTCTGTCACTGGTTGCCTGGGAGAAGAGTCCAGCCCCCACCTGCCTACAACCTCCCTTCAGGTACTTGTAGAGAGTGATGAGGTCTCCCCTGAGCCTCCTCTTCTTCAAGCTGAACAATCCCAGTTCCCTCAGCCTCTTCTCATTAGACTTTCCCTCCAGTCCCTTCACTCATCGCTCTCCTCTGGACCCACTCCAGCACCTCAATATCCTTCCTGAAGTGTAGGGCCCAGAACTGCACACAGTATTCAAGCTGAGGCCTCACCAGTGCCATATACAGAGGGAGAATCACATCCCTAGTCCTGCTGGCCACACCATTCCTGATACAAGCCAAGATCCCATTGGCCTTCCATTCCACTTGGGCACACTGCTGACTCATATTAAGCTGGTTGTCAACCAGCACTCCCAAGTCCATCTCAACCAGGCCACGCTCCATCCACTCATCCCCCCAGTCTGTAGTGCTACAGGGGGTTATTGTGGCCAAAGTGCAGGACCTGGCACTTGGCCGTGTTGAACTTCAGCCCATTGGCCTCAGCCCATCGGCCCAGCCTGTCCAGGTCCCTCTGCAGCATCTCCCTGCCCTCCAGGAGATCAACAGTCTGCCCCAACTTAGTGTCATCTGCAAATTTACTAAGGGTAGATTTGATCACCTCATCCAGGTCATCAGTAAAGATACTGAATAGAACCGGGCCCAGTACTGAACCCTGGGGGACACCACTAGTCACCGGACACCAACTGGATGTGGCACCATTCACATTCTCTGTGCCCTGTCATCCAGCCAGATTTTAACCCAGTGAAGGGTGCACCTGTCTAGGCCACGTGCTATCAGCTTCTCCAGGAGGATGCTGTGGGGGACTGTGTCAAAAGCTTTGCTGAGATCTAGGTAGACCACATCCACAGCCTTCCCCTAGTCTCTCCGGCCGGTCTCCCAGTCATAGAATGAGATCAGATTTGTTAGGCAGGACCTTCCCTTCCTAAACCCATGTTGACTGCCCTGAGCCCCTGGTTGTCTTGTATGTGCTGCTCAGTGGCACTCAGGATGATCTTTTCCATAACCTTGTCAGGCACTGAGGTCAGGCTGACAGGCCTATAGTTCTCTGGATCATCTTTCTGGCCCTTTTTGTGGGTGGGTATCACACTGGCCAATCTCCAGTCATCTGGGACTTTCCCAGTTAGCCAGGACTGGTGATAAAGGGAGAGCAGCTTAGCCAGCTCTTGCACCAGCTCCCTAAGGACCCTAGGGTGAATCCCATCTGGACCCATAAACTTGTGAGGATTTAAATGGCACAGCAGGTCCCTAACTGCCCTGTCCTGGATTAGAGGAGGGATATTCTGCTCCCCATCCCTGCCCACCAACTCAGGAGCCTGGTTTCCCTAAGGATAATCTATTTTTGTGTTGAAGACTGAGGCAAAGAAAGTGTTAAGTATCTCAGCCTTGTCCTCTGTCCCTATGCTACCATCTTCATCCAATAATAAATGAATATTTTCTCTGGTCCTCCTTTTATTATTAATGTTTTACAGAAGCATTTTTTATTATCAACAGAATTGGTCAGCTTAAGTGCTAACTGAGCTTTTGCATCTCTTAATTATCTTTCTGCATGACCTGACAACATACTTAAATGCTTCCTGGCTCACCTGCCCCTTTTTTCAAAGGTGATACTCTCTCTTTTTTCCCCTGAATTCTTGCAAAAGCTCCTTGTTCAGCCAGGCTGGTTTTCTACCCCGCCAGCTCGTTTTTCGATACATAAGGACAGCCTGCTCCTGCGCCTTTAGAATTACATTCTTGAAGTAAGCCCAGCCTTCCTGGGCCCCTCTATTTAGGAGGGCTGCCTCCCAAGAATTCTCTGCACCAGCATCCTGAATAGAACAAAGTCAGCCCTCTGGAAGTCCAAGGTAGAGGTTTTTCTGATGGTCCTCCTGGCTTCACCACATATTGAAAATTCTATTATATCATGGTTGCTGTGGCCCAGACAACCTCCAACCAGCACATCTTCTACCAGCCCTTCCCTATTTGTAAACAGTAGGTCTAGTGGGGCACTACACCTGGTAGGCTTAGCCACCAGCTGCAACAGGAAGTTGTCATCCACACATTCCAGAAACGTCCTGGACTGCTCTCTTTCTGCTGTGTTGTACTTCCAGCAGACATCTGGCAAGTTGAAATCCCCCACAAGAACAAGGGCTAGTGAACATGAAACATTTCCAAGTTGTTGAAAGAATGCCTCATCAGTGTCTTCATCTTGGTCAGGTGGCCTGTAGCAGACTCTCACTAGGTTATCAGCCTCATTGGCCTTTCCCTTTATTCTTATCTATAAACATTCCACATAGGTATGTCCAACATTGTACTCATGAGAATCAAGGCATTCCTTGATATATAATGCTACCCCTCCACCTCTTTTTCCTTGTCTATTCCTTCTAAATTGCCTGTAACCATCTATTGTGACACTCCAACCTTGCAAATCATCCCACCACGTTTCTGTGATAGCAATTATATCATGGTTTCCCTGGTGTACAATAGCTTTGAACTTATCCTGTTTATTTCCCATGCTATGAGCATTGGCATATATGCACTTAATCCAAGGTACAGATATTGCCTCCAACACTGGTGTGACCCCCCCCAAGGTTTATCTCTAGGTTTGTCCCCCTCCCCCTTCAATTCTAGTTTAAAGCCCTCTCAATGAGGGACACTAACTCTCGTAAGTAAATTATTTTCCCACGCCTAGACAGATGTACCCCATCTCCTGTCAGCAGGCCTGGTGTCATGTATATCGAGCCATGATCAAAGAACCCAAAGTTCTGTCTCTGACACCAGCCATGGAGTCAGGTATTAATCTTTAAGATTCTCCAGTTTCTTCCATTATTATTTCCTGTGCCTGGCAAGATAGAAAATTACTTGGACTCCTGAATCCCAAATTAGTCTCCCCAGTGCCCTAAAATAATTTTTTATTCCTCTCAGATTTTTTGTCACAATTTCCTCACTACCTATCTAAAAAATCAGTAATGGGTAGTAATCAGAGAGGTGTACTAGGATGGGGATCCTCTTTGTAAAGTCTTTTATCCAGGCACCAGGGAGACAGCATACTTCCCTATTGTTTGGGTCCAGTCAACACCACTGTGTTACTCCAGTGGGGTAACAAGTCAGTGCATAACATGATGAGAAAAATGACAACCTATGAGGATACTGCTCATCCTGTTTTCCAACAAAAGATAGCCTCTGTAGAGATGTTAATGGAAGAGTTTTGAAGTTTTAAAAATGAGCTTGCTGACAACATCAAGGAACTCCGCATTAAACTGGACGCTCATACTGTCGTGCTGGTACAAACCAAAGATTGTGATATTAGCACCCGATGTTCCCCCGCAAGAGAGAGTGGGTATGCATCACGGACTGAATTGTGATATTATCTTCTTGATCACAGGGAATATATGCGACAGTGGGATAGAAAACCTACCCATGTCCTGGCAGCCTGAGTGCAAGAACTTAAATCAAGGAGCAAGACACTGAATGTAAATGCTGTGCCAGTGTCCAGTGGGCGAAGATCGTGATATAACAGCCAAAGTTGTGACTACTCTGACTCACTGGAAGGCACCTCCCATATGTATTCCCAGGGAAAGGAAAGTGCTATTGACCAAAATCAGGATTATAGGGGCCCTTCATCTGGCCAGGCAGAGGATAGGAATAATCAAATCTATTGGGCTGTGTGGATTTGATGGCCTGGCACATCTGAACGACAAGGGTACAAGGCTCTAGTTGAAATTGGGGCCCAATGCACTTCAATGCCCTCAGGACATATAGGCTCTGAAGTTATTTCTATTGCTGGAGTGACAGAAGGCTCCCAAGAGCTGGCTGTAGTGGAGGCAGAAGCAAGCTTGACTGGGAGAGAGTGGCAGAAACATCCTATTGTGACTGGCCCAGATGCCCCATGCATTCTGGGCATTGACTATCTAAGAAATGGGTACTTCAAAGACCCAAAAGGACATAAATGGGCATTTGGAATAGCTGCTGTGGAGACAAATAGTTTAAAACCATTGAATATGTTGCCTGGTCTCTCAGAAAAGCCCTCTGTTGTGGGATGGTTGAAAGTTGAAGAACAGCAGGTGCCAATTGCCACTAAGATCTTGCATTGCCAGCAATATTACACAAACTGAGATGCTGTGATTCCCATCCATAAGGTGATTCGTGAGCTGGAAAACCAAGGGATGGTCAGCAAAACCCACTCACCTTTCAACAACTCCATTTGGCCAGTGTGTAAGTCTGATGGAGAATGGAGACTGACTGTGGCTTGAATGAGGTGACTCCAGCATTGAGTGCTGCTGTACCCGATATTTTGGAGCTTCAGTATGAGTTAGAGTCCAAAGCAGCCAAATGTTATGCCACTATTGATATTGCCACTGCTTTCTTCTCCATTTCCCTAGCAGCCCCATGCAGGCTACAGTTTGCCTTCACCTGGAGAGGCATGTGGTACACCTGGAATTGTCTGCTGCAGGCATGGAAACATAGCCCTACCATCTGCAATGGACTGATCCATGACAGGTCACAGAGAGAGGTGAGGCTCCCGAGCACTTGCAGTATATTGGTGACATCATCGAATGGGGGAACACAGCAGAAGAAATCTTTGAGAAGGGAGAAAAGATTGTGCAAATTCTCCTGAAAGCTGGTTTGCCATCAATTGGAGTAAAGTCAAAGGTCCTGCCAAAGAGATCCAGTTCCTGGGAGTGCAGTGGCAGGATGGATGCTGTCAGGTTCCAACAGAGGTAATTAACAAAATAACAACTATGTCTCCACCAACCAGCAAGAAAGAGACCCAATCCTTCCTAGGTGCCATAGGTTTTTGGAAGATGCATATCCCGGAATACAGACAGATCATGAGTCCATTCTACCTACTAACTGGAAAAAAGAATCACTTCCACTGGGGCCCTGAAGAGTAACAGGATTTTGAGCAAATAACTCACATGACTGGAACACTGTCATGGATGGCTATATCCTTTTTAGGAAGGATAAGCTGGCAAGGCGAGGTGGTGGAGTTGCTCTCTACATGAGAGAGCAATTGGAATGTATGGAGCTCTCCCTGGAGGACAATGAGGAGCAGGTAGAAAGCTTGTGGGTAAAGATTAAGGGGGAGACTAATATGACAGACATTGTAGTAGTTGTTTACTACAGGCCACCTGATCAGGATAAGGAAGTTGATGAGGCCTTCTACAAGCAGCTGAAAGTAGCCCCAAAATCACAGGCACTGGTTGTCATGGGGGACTTTGATTACCCTGACATTTGGTGGGAACGTTGCACATCCAGGCATGCTCAGTCCAGTAGGTTCCTCCAGAGCATTTATGACAATTTCCTAATGCAGGTGTTGGAGGAGCCAAAAAGGAGAGGAGTGCTGCTGGACCTTGTACTGACCAACAAAGAGGGACTGGTTGAGG
>JANHGL010009200.1:7451-18372 GCA_024611195.1 Ceyx melanurus | reverse complement strand
AATATATTTGAATTTGCTTTTGAAAAATTCAGGTCAATCTGAAATTGAGGCCAGGCCTTGATTAAGT
Organism: Ceyx melanurus; assembly: GCA_024611195.1. Lineage (NCBI taxonomy): Eukaryota > Metazoa > Chordata > Aves > Coraciiformes > Alcedinidae > Ceyx > Ceyx melanurus. The sequence goes on along the minus strand of JANHGL010009200.1, from coordinate 18,305 downwards.
ATGTAATTAAATAAAGTATGTAATTAAATAAAAATTAAATGTGCATTAATAAATTAAATATGCAGGTTCTCAGCATTCATCCCACTTTTTTTTCTAAGCACATATTAGTCTACATGACTTTTTTTTTTTTTTTTTACTTTTAAAATGGGCCTTTTACACAATAACAATATAAATCAAAACCACAGCAACTGAACTTCTGTGGGAAATGGCCTGGCTTGCTTCTCAGCCACTGCTTGCCAGCTTCACTTCAGAAAATCATCTGACCCCAGAGCTGCCTTCAGAAATGCACTGAATGGATTCCAAGGCATGTACAAGATTAGTGAAATAATTTCAGGAGCAACAACAACAAGAGTGTCCAGCTCAGGGACCATTTGTGCTAGAGGGATGAGCCAACAGCAGTGCTGTGAAATTCAAGTGAGGTCAGTGCAAACCAGTGGGCCTGGGAGGGGATAGCCCTGCAAGGGTGTGGCCAGGGGGGCACTGGGCTGCAGAGCCCTGCAGGGGTTGCTGATGCCCTAGAGCACTGTGAGCCATGCAGAGGTCACTAGTCACCAGGCAGCAGGATCATGATCCCATACACGGTGGAAAGTTTTGTTTAAAACCAGTGACATTTCACAGATCCACATCCCTCTACCCACAATTACTTCAGTCTGTCTCCTAGTAACATGGCCTAGCCCAAAAAATAGAATATATCTATAAGTCCATCTCATCTATCAAACTTCTAATTCAGAATTATTTCCTATAATGGGTAATTTCAAATGCTTTGGTCAATCAAGTCTGAAAAACTCCTGTTTTCAAATGTCTTTAAATACTGGTCCCTAATGGATGTCAATGTTTAGTAAATGTCACATGGAGGAAACTACTTTAAGGGATATCCCTATTAAGAGAGACATTTGAAATTGCACTGTCTTGTATCTTGCATCTGTAAGAAGAAATAAAGGGTGAATACTCCTCTCAGGGTGAGGAAGGATTTTCTTCCATTGGCTTTGGTTTGGTTTTGCTTGCTGTGTGCATAACAGATATTTACAACAAAACCCAAGTCTTCATGCAATAAAACCAATTGGGATTCAACTTCCCAGTCTTTGATCAGATCAATATCATTGCAAATGACTCAGCTGTAAATGAATTTACAGCATAGTCTTTTTTTTCCCATTGGGTGGAAAGTGGTCTTATTTCCCTATCATTTATGCATGATAATCTAATACAGGCCTGATGCCTACATGCAGGTGGGAGACACTTTGCCCATTAGGGGGCATTAATGACATTTATTTCTTATTTCACAGAAGGGCTCTGTCATAACATCACCTCTAATCCTATTTTCCATGTCTAACAGGAAATATATTAATACTTTTTAAGGAAATGTCACAGCTCCTTCTCAGTGTTACCCGAGGTTTATCTTTGCCCCTGTGTAGCTGGGGCTGAGAACACCCTCAGCATTTGGGAGAGAGGAACCAGGGAGCTGCTGTGGGAAATAATTGCATCTGAGGGGAAACCAGCTTGCAAGACTGCTGCAAATTTCAGCCCTCCAGAATCCAGGGTCATGCTGAACTGGGGTTTTGTTTCAGCCCTGGAAAATGGCAAGAATCTTTTCTGCAAATTGGGTGCAGATGTGAGGCTTGGTATCACACATAACTCACATTCTTAGCTGCTTGCCTGTTGGATTTCACCCACGGACCATGTCCAATTTGCTAATTGCACTCTTTCTTCTTCCGTTGCAGAAGCAACTGGGGCCAAATCCCACTTGCTCCCTGGATGATGGAGGAGGACCCTGTTTGGGAAAGAAGGTATTTTCTTCCCTGCAGGGGGGAGGGAGGAGTGAGCATGGGAGCAAGAGTACACCCAGTCATGCAGGAGCACAACATCCATGGTGCTGGGTGTTCTCTGCTACCAGAGGGTCATCAGCACAGGGGACTGTCACACACATGGGGCTGGGCACCAGCCATGGTGATGGGTGTCCTTCTCCCCTACCAGAGGGTCATCAGCACAGGGGACTGTCACACACATGGGGCTGGGCAGGGGGCTGTGCCCCAACCTGAACTCATTTTTGCTGGAAAATGAGGCAAATCCAAGTGTAGAGTATGGGGGGTGGTGCTGCTATCTACCAGCAAAGCATTTCTCTTATCCCATGGAGGGATTGGGCTGTTGCAATTCATCTTATATAGAGTATATTTTAGCTGTCTGCAATGGATAGAGAGGAACCCTGAGGGAATTAATAAAGCTCATGCCAAGAAGTTTTAACTTAGACATGCATAAGGGATAAATTAATTTTTAATACATTTTTAAAGAAGCACATTTTGGCTGGAAACCATCGTGCCTGGTATGTTTATAAAGGCACACATAGCATGCTCCAGTTAAGGCTCTGTCAGTGTTTCCACTGTAAACCCTTTTTTTTCAGAGGTTTATATTATAATTCTAATATAAAATGCAATCCAGGCGAGAAAAAACTGGCATCAGTCTTCACCTGGGAGTGATGTTTTCTTTCATGATTTTTTAAATTTAGTTTTTCTCTTATTAACATTTGATTCATGTTAATTAAACAGAATGCTTTCATCTTTAATCATTGTTAAACTTAAAATGATATCCCGACAGGGTACTTGTGGTGCAAATGAACTTCTGGATGTTTGGGTTTTGGGTTTTTCTTTTCACATTTGCATAGCTTAAAACCATTTCCAGCACTCTAGTTTCATTTTAGTAAGCCTTGAGTTAACTGTCTGCAATTCCCTGCTATGGAATTTAGGAGGAGATATTATTCTGAGTGGGAAGTGTAATGACCAAGTCCCACTGACACTCTCTATCCCCCAGAAGCACTACCGGGCATTTTGCCTCATGTCCCCCTGGCCCTGCTGAGCAGCTGCTGCAGTCGCCCTGGCAGATGATGTCCAGTGAGAGCTCCAGGAGTGAGGTCAGCTCCCCAGCAGAAAGCTTGCTTGATTTGCATCACAGAGAGACCATTTCACACATCAACACTCCCCCTGCACACATCTTCCTCTCTCTTAAACACCCATGTTCACAAGATCTCCACGGGAAGTGAAGGGCTCAAAATTGCCTTGATCTATTTGAAAAAAATAAATTCTTTTAAAATACAAATCTTTATAATTCAATATCTGCTCGTGAAAGCAGGAAAAGATAGTTTTAGATTAATTATGAAGTTTCACCCTTACCGGGTTCTCTGTGCCTATAGGCTTTATAAATATATAATATAGGCTTTCTATATATATATAAAATTCAGCACCAGGTAACATTATATAAATATAGGCTTTATATATATATAAAATTCATCACCAGGTAACATTATATACCATCTGCCTTGCCTGCAGTACCTCAGCAGAGCAGAGCAGATCAAGGATGGTATTTCCTCCTACTCTTTGAAGAATTCTATCAGATCTTTTAACCGTCTATGAAAACATCTTGATGATTTAATTATTTTTATGATACTCAGCAACAGCTTTTATAACTCATAGTAGTTCTCATGCCATAAACAGCCATAAATTCAGCCAGACTTCTGAGCAAGACATGACATTAAGTCATGGGGTTCAAAGTTTTGTGAACTTTCTTTCCTCTCAGTTGGGGCTCAGAAAACGGGTTAAGTTTGTAAACTTTTCCCTCCCCTCTAATCCTCTTTTCACCCAGATTTAAACAAACAAACAAACACACTCGGAGGGGTTTTTTTGGTGTGTTTTGCACTGTGATTGGGAGAACATGCTTGAAATTCAAGACTGACACATATGGAGACCATCTACAACACAATATATCTGTGGTTTGCTGGTCCTTCACCTTCCTTGAATACTGAGTGTGTAAAGAGTTCCAAGGAAGCCTCCCTAGAAGATGTCTGTGACATGATACTGGGATTTCCAGCTTTCTTCACCAAGGAAAATCGACCTAGCTGTCTTTGGGCCTCCTTATTTTCATTTCCACGTGCCCCACAACTATGAATGGCTGTATCACACACTACACTACTGAGAAGTGCTTTTGTGGTCACAGAGATGAATCAGAGAGAGATTCAATGTCTGTGTGAACGTCCTACCAAAAAAAATTTGTGACAGAGCCAAGAATTTCCTGAAAGCCAACCTACTGGTTTTAATTATTGTTATTCTAGTTCTTCTCTGGTAGTATCCGAAGTTGAGGTGAGCCCTGTATTGGGTGCTCACCTCCCTATATGTCCTCATTGCAGAGCTTTCTCTGAAGAGCATCTCAAAGTAGGGAAAGGAGACAAAGGGCAGGAGAAATAACTCATTAGCCGCACCCCACACACGTGTCAGGAACTAAATCACAGAGCCAGCAGAGCAGTTTGCTCCAGGCCACACGGGAAGTTTGCAGCAGAGATGAGGAATTTAATCTACAACCCCCAAATCCCAGTCCAGCACTTTCAACGTCTTCCCTAACCAGATCATATTTCATATGATATGCAGTCTATACTGTATGGCCTTGCAATATTTATTTTTTTTTCACTCTTTCTTCGCTTCTGAGGTAATCCAGGAATGAAATTAAACAAACTGTGTTTCCATGTTGTTAATTGGAATCAGTTTGCTTGTGTCTTTTTAGCAGTCTCCACATGGTTATCTTAAAACTCTCATGTCAGCCTGAACAGAAATAAATATATAAATAAATAAATTAAAAAATAAAAAATAAAAAATCAGGTACCATGAAATGAGTTGAACATTTTAACTGTCCAAAACAGTGAGTTGTGGTAGATTTAAAACTGAGTCAGGAAAGCGACAGGCATCTGTGTGCACTTCCTCTTGCCTGGGTTAAAGGTCATTATTTTGAACTAATAGCTGACCCCTGTGGCCTCTGGAAGGCTATTATGCTTAATAGCCTGAGCTAATTTGCTGTGCTACAGGGTTGGCTGATCTTTATTTTAATCTCCTGCACCTTCTCCTGCTCTTGTGCAAAAAGCAACTGCTCTGATATAATCTAGTTGGCACCAGATTGCCTAGGGGAGGGAACTGGCGAGCTGCTCTGAGACAGGGCTACACAGAAATTTACTAAGGCTTGACTCTCCTGGCATAAAAATCAAGTCAAGGCAAGGAAAGGCAGATGCACACAAACACACACACACACACATACGTGTTCACAGTGTGGAGCAAGGAGAGCTGCTGAAGCTAGGTAGAGGGAAAGAACATGCAAGAGAGAGAATGTGCACAAGCAAATCTACATTTCTAACCCCATTTTCCTTTCTTTAAGGCACTTTGCAAGAATAACACACAAACGATTTGCTGCCAGGAAACAGGAATAGCTTCCCTAGTTCTCTTTCTCATAAAATCAAGTGCCCATCTGAAAAGCAAATCCCTTTGCCAGCCACACATACCTATGTCTCTTCCAGCATTACTGAAGAGGCTGTCATGACTTGTTTAAAAAGCAGCTAAAATAGAAAGCAAAAACATAAATAGCATCAGCTGCTGGAGACATGTTCTCAGAGGTGAGGCCAGGTCTTATGAAGTGCTGCTCTTACAACCTTTGTCCAGGAGGAAAATCTGAGTTTAGGTGGGATATGTGGCCCCACCACCAGCAGGGCTGAGGCTGGAGGTGCCCACGAAGAGGGAGTCAGGCTCTCATCCCCTCCCCACCCTCAGCATTTCCCCCTGCTCTGAACAGCAGCACGTTGCAGACTCTTTGCTTTCTTTGCTTTCTGTCTTAGTTCACACTGTTCTGCATTTCCTCCTTCCTTTGCTGATCCCTGCACGTCTTGTGCCCTGAGCAAGGGGGGACATGATGAAAAAATGCCAAGTCAGCAGTAAGCTGAAGATTTTTACAGCATGCATGTTGAGGAGAAAGCATGTGTGCTGACATATGTGTTTTTTAGCTGGCAGTCACACACGCATGAAGTACCCCGGAAATATGTTCAGCATGACCAACTCTTGCAAATGACAGTTCCTCATTCCTCTCCTTGCCATGCTCTTCTGCTTTTGCTGCTGTCTTGTCTAGCATGCTGTTTCTGGCTGTTCACTGAGGGTTGGACTCTGCTTCACATCTATGATATGCAGAATATTACAGAAGTAATGGGGCCTTGGAGCTGTGTCAGTGGTTTTCCCCTCCTACACCCCCTGCAGCTGGCAGCAAGCTGTGAATCTCTCTGGGTCTCTGGTCCTTTCTCCAAAGACTTCTGGACAGGGGTGGTGAAAGTCCCAGCCATCCCTAACCCTGTCACCAAGGCTGGCTTCCAGCAGACTCTCTAGTCCTGACAGCAGACTCAATGGAAATGCAGTGTTTGTCTCCATGGCTCGACTCTGAGTCTGGGCTTGTCCCTTTTTCAATGGTGTCTGGGATTGTCCCTTTTAATGGTGTCTGGGTTGTTCTGACTGAATTTCCTGCAGTAGCAGCCTTGACGTTCATGAGTGGGATGGAGAGCTATCAGCTGATATGCTCAGGTCTGCAAATTCTTCAATAGAACAGAATTATGCTGTATTCCATATTAAAAAAAAAAAGAAAAAAGAAAAAAAAAGAAAAAAAAAAGAAACAAAGAAAAAAGAAAAAGAAAAAAAAAAGGCCATGCAGATTTATTTCTATTACATTTCTGGCCCCCACTCAACCACTGAAGCCTCTTGGCCTTGACATCTTGACATGATGAATGCTCCAAATCCCAGCTGCACAGGGGAAGGAGGGTTGGTCCAGTGGACTTGGGGCACTTTTTGCCTCTGCCACATATGGAGAAGAGTATTGCACAGAGCACCCTGAGCTGGTGGCCCAGGCTCAGCTGGAGTGGTGGTGGTGTTTTGGTTTTGTTGGTTGGTTGCTTGTTTTCTATTATTATTATTATTATTAATTATTTTAATGCCTTTGTAAGATCTCCAGGTTTCTAATGCTTTGGGTTATAATGTTCCTTTCTTGCCTGTGGTGCTGAGTACCATAGTAAAATAAAAGGCCTCCTGCAGGTGGTGCTACAATGCTGCAAGTATTTATTTAGAATAGACACAAGAAATGCCTCCATTATCACTTTCCCTCACATTCCCACAAATTAAAGGCAGTATTTAAGGGTAGCTCACTACAGGCAGCGAAGCTCAGACTGGCTTCAAGTGAAGATGTACAGATAAAACATCTTGGAGACCTGGATTTAATTCACTCTCAGTAACATAACTCCAATTTTTCACTAACACTAACCTTGGGGACTATTCATATGGATGATATTTGTGTCCTTGAGGCAACAGGAACCACACGGGCTCAGACTTGGCACTCCAGGGGTTTCTGTGGACAGCAGCAGATGTCCCTGGAGAATCCCTCCTCTATGACCAATATATCTCATGCCTCTGATCACAGAGGCAAAGACGAGAGGGGAACACCTGGTTTGCAGAGCCCCAGGGCTTTATGTGGTTCCTTGTGCTTGGCTGCTCAGTGCTGTGGGGATGGAGGTGACTTATGGGCACAGAGATTTAGGCACACAGGGGACTGCACCGACAGGGACTACACAGAGACTCAGGGACCACTGATAGAGGGCATTTGGAGGAAGCCAGTGTTGGATTCAGACACCTCAGGTAACAATGAGTCCATCATTAAAGTAGTTATTTTTAGCACTGCTGTGTACATGTCATCACAGAGCCAATCAGATGCTTGTTGTAAAGCATACACTGCTTTATAGGAACATAATGCCCCTCTGAAATAAAACCTCTGCTTTGAGATTTCTTAATATACCAGAATTATGGAATAAACTTCCAGCAATTGGAAAAATAATCTGCTGCATCTTTACCTGTGAAAGAGAAAAGTTATGATGTTTTCTTGGCGAAGCTACTTTAAGATACTTCTGGAGCTTATCATTAGATGGCTGTATGGATTTTAAATGGGAAATGTGATAGAGACAACAGGCATTTTTAGTCTAGGTGACCCTGCTCTGGCAGGGGGGTTGGACTAGATGATCTTCTAGGTCCCTTCCAACCCCTGACATTCTGTGATTCTGTGATACTCAAAACCCTCAGGAAAAAAAAAAAAACAAAGAAAAAAAAAGCATAGTCTAGTGTGACAGAAACAGCAAGGCATTTCTTATGTGAGAACCATGGGATTTTTATATTTATTGAAAACTTTCCCCAGCTGGGTAGTCTGTTTAAATGAATCTGAAGCAACTGAGAAACCAATTTCTATTTTAGTATTCTGTTCAACTGCATAAAGAAAGCCTGTTGTCATTCTGTAAACCCATTCTGTATAAAAGGAAGGACTATACTAAAGCTCTACTAAACCTAGGAAGTTCTTTATTCCTTTTGAAAAGTCATGATCCACATTTCTTTCACAGTAACCTTGAAGAGATTTCCATAGTGTAGCCTGAGAGTAGCTTTGATATACAGGTGAGCTGTTGACATGAAGCTTCTCATAGACCAGCTCCTCGTTAATACAAACTGCACCAATATTGTTTGTTCAGGGTAGAAGTTTATAAATACCTTTTCTCAAACAAAAAGATAAACACCATAAAAAACATAATTATTTCCCTACAGTGCAGGGAACATTTTCCTCTTCTTTCCTTACACATTAGATGGCCCCTCTCCCAGGTGTTTTTATAAGAAATGGCTTTAGTTTGTGAATTGCAGGATATAGGTGCTTCAGAGGCACAGCAAGAGTATCTATTTTACTTTGTATTGTGTATTAAACACCCATGAATTTAAGGATATAATATACCTGCTGAGCATGTCACTCAAGGACTAACTGGATTGCCACTCTGCTGGGCAGAGAGAGGCTTTCCTCTCCCAGGCAGATTTTCAAGAGTTTATGTTCTAAATCACAATTACTATCTACTCTCACTATTAGATTTTTTAAAAATTTATTATTTTTTTTCTTTTTATTGCAATCATCTTGGGTAAAACAATGCTGACTGGGTTATTTCAGCAGTTGCAAAATGTTTTATGATGACCAAATCCCAAATGAGTCAGTGTAATGCCAGGGTCTGACTTACCTAATGGCCACCCTTCTCATTGCTGCTGCAGTGAAGGTACTGTAGTTTGCACTATAATAATATATGGAAAAAAAATTACACCATTAGAATACCTTTTTTTTTTTTTAGTAAATAGTCACATGATACTGTAAAAATAAATAAAATTTCATATGTGTCCAGTGTTTACTTTTAAGTAAATACTAAAAAAATTTTCTATGCTAGCAGTAAAGAAGTCAATAATAGCTAAAGAAATCAGTTTTGACATTTGAAATCTGACACACAAGGTTGGCATATTTTCATCATTGTATTTGTTATTTCTTTCCAGTGATATTTAGCTACTGTAGATTGCCTTATATTCTGAGCTTTGGATATATGGAAATTGTTCCAAGAGATATGTCACAGAGATATGAAGGTAGGAAAGGTTTTTTAAAAGAAAATTCAGTGTTTTTCTTCACTGTGAAATTTCAAGTAGGAGTGTTGCTTTTTTAATTTCTTTAACATGTGACAGGAACTGGTAGAGCAGCAGATATAGACTGGAATATATTCTGGGAGCTTGCAAAAATCTTTTTTTAGACATGTATTTTTCTGCAAATAAATATTTTGCTCATGATAAATGTCTGCTTCCCACATAATATTTTGACCTTTAGTAATAAAAAAACCCAACCAACCAAACCACCAAAAAACAGAAAATATAAATCTAGAATTGTGGATTAAATCCAGAAACATGAACATTGTTATAGTGTTTCCTGCTCTGTTTCTTTTCACTGTCTGGCTGCAGAAGACATCATGCGTGCTGGTTTGTCCTTGTGACTAGAGGGTTTTGCTGGTTTTCAGCAGAATGGGAGATGAGAATATGTTGGTCAACCTTCCTGGGGGCATGGAGGGAGCAGGAAAGGTTCCAGTCCATGGTTTATCTACACCAGGGAGAGACAATATGCAGACTAAGATCAAAAGACCAGACTGTAACAGTAATATTTTTTTTCCTAAGTGGCAAAAGTTATTTGACGTACATCTCATTTGCTGATCTACCTGTAAGAAAAACCATGCTTATTTCCATAATAATTTTCTGTAAATTAGGGTAAAAACATGTCTTCTTCACTAATGGAAGAAAGGAAATAGTGCTGCTGTGCAAAATGGCATATGAGATGGAAAGAAACAGACCTAAGGATACAAAAAAAGAACGTGAAAATGCATATGCAAATGTATGTATCCCTGCACAAACACATACATGTATGCATATCTTCATTCTGAATATAAAGTGGAATTAATAACCTTAGTTAACATTGGACCACAAAAAATGTAGACTCTATCTGAAGAATTATTCTCTGTAGGCTGTTTAATATATAGAGACAAGTAGGGAGCTACTTAGTGACTTCATCCTAAAGCAGAAGCCTAAGATCAATCTGCTAAACTCCTCACTTCTGTCTCTCTCCCTCTCAGCCATGCTGTAATTTCTCATTTTTTCTTCCTCAACCTGTTGGAGTACCAACATCTTTCCAAATAGTTTAGGAAGAGCAAATCCCAGAGCTGCAATGTACCATAGCAATGGAGCTCAGAAGGAATAGCCCAGGGACACAGCTCCTTTCCACAGCTTAGACTGGGACAAAGCCACATTAGCCTTGTGGAGCAGACTTTAACAAGCACAGCATTTTTGCATAAAATTTTATCCTACTGTTCATGAAAATCAAACTGAGTGTACTGTCTAATGGGAAAACTGCAAAATCTGAATGTGTTTTTTATTATACTTAAATACTTTGCTCTTATCTTAAGGTGTTTTCTTACAGCCTTACAGTGTTCAAATGAGAGTCATTTTCCAACCCAGAAAGTAATTTAGAAATATCCAGAATTTAAGCCTGTTTTTTGTTCTGAGCATATAAGGGTGACATGACAGTCTCCAGTAGTTCATTAGACAACATTTTTTCTATTAGAATCATAGAATGTTTCTGGCTGGAAGGGAGCTCCAAAGGGCATCTAGTGCAGCCCCCTGCAGGGAGCAGGGACAC
>JANHGL010009199.1:0-23012 GCA_024611195.1 Ceyx melanurus | reverse complement strand
ACTTTTGGTGCCGCCGCTTGTCCTGAGAGTCCCGGTGCGGCGGGCAGTGCCCTCCGCAGAGCCTGAGCCCCCCCCGAGGTGTGAGGCAGGGCACAGGCTGGCGTGGGTGTTCTCCGCAACACGCCGCTTCAGCCACAACACAGGAGAGCTGGGCGCCGGAGCGGTGTGGGGGGAGCCTCGGGCATCTTTGCATCCCGGTCCGGTGGGTTGCAGCCCACCTGGGTCAGCCCTTCTTGCCTGGGAACTGCCACAGCTCGGGGAGTAGGTAGCGGGGAGTATTTGATCCCAGGGCGGCCCGAGATCCGGAATGCTCCGAAAATAACATCAGGCTGTCCCCACATCAACAGTTGGGAGGTGATCTGAAGTTGGTAGAGCAGTAGATGAGCAGGGCAGTCCCAGAGAGATTCACACACTGCCGGCCAAGAAGTTTGGGTGATTATCTGTGTCTTCATTACAGAAATGGCAATTAAGAGGTGATTTCATCTTGATAACTAGAATGTTTTCCCTCGTTATCCTTGATTCTGCTAGAATCACCTTTGCTATATATATATTACTTATGTGTATCCATGGGAGCACTGGAAGGGAAGCTCTTTTGCTAGAGTGGCATAACAAAAGCAAAATCTTTTCAGCATTTAGGATACCTGTTAGACAAATAGAAGAACTTAATCTCTCTGTGCTATCCAACCTTCCTCATGCATCCCGAAGTGTGTCTTTAGCAAGGTTTTAGAGCACACTAGAGATGCCAAATCAGATGCTGGGCAAAGAATGAAGTGTGGTGGCCAAGATAAGGGATTTACAATTAAGTGCTTCTTAATTCACTTAATTCACTTCTGGCATGGCTGGAAGACCAAATGCTTTACCTTTTCTGTGCCTCAGCTTTCCCAGAGCAGCGTGAGAATCATGATCCCCAGCTTCTCTCCTGTATGTTCTTACAGACCTCTGAAAAAGCTCTAAGCATAATCACTTGTAATTCACTGACTCTTAAAAATACCCAAACCACACAACAAACCTTTCATAAATGTGAATTTAATACAGAGATGATGTTATCCACTATTAAATTGTGCACTGATTTTTTTTTCCTGCTTGAGCTCCATATGAATGGTGTTTTCTTGGACACTTTTAACAGGAAGTGGCAAAGTTTCCCAAAGCACAGCCTGGGGATAAATCCCTTTCTTGTCCTGAAATGCAGCTGCAGCTGTGCTTTCCCTCAGACTCAGGGCAGAAGTAAATAACTCACATTTTTTGGTACTGAACTCGTCACTGATTTTTAATCTGTGTAAAAACTCATTAGTCTACCCTGTCTTTTCTCTGGCCCAAGGAGGCCCCACTAACAAAATAACTTACCACTTCTACCTAGGAAAAGCTACTGTGACAGGGAAAATAGGGAAGCCTAAATCTGCTTTTGAAGGTTTTAAAGTGCCTGCTTGGGACACTGAAGTGAAAAGTTTACAGCTCTGCCTCTGGAGGTGCCCATCAGCTGCACCAGTGTTCAGCTTGGTGAAAGAGAAGACAGGGTTAATGGAGAGGGAGCAGAGCTCTAGTGCTGGAATGTCTCTGGGGATGGAAAAACTCTTGCTACTGCAGAGATTCCTCCCAACAGAAACAGTTTTTCCTTCAGAGTCCTCCCTTCTCGGACCAAGGAATGAGAAGGAAACCTGTAACTTGGAATTCTGTTGGAGTGGGTGATTTTTTTTCTCTCTGCTGGCTTTGCCATGCCCCAGTGAGTCCACACTCTGCACAGGGAAACCTTTTCTGTCTGCAGTGGGACACTGCTTGCTGTTCTTTCCCGTGAACCCTCAGCTCTGAAGCTTGTCCAGCAAGCAGATTTCTGGCAGTCTTATCATAAACAGTTTGTTGCTTTCTTGGGGCAGCAGTGTTGAATGAATTAGTCATTTATTTCATCTGAGATGCCTGAGAATTCAGGCTGAAAGAAATGAATAGCCATCAGGCTTTTTCTTCTTTTATCATTATCATATGTTTTCTCTTCCTTTCAGGTACTAGAATTTGATGTTTTGTCTTTCCATTCCTCTCTGGCCAGCCCACATGTGCCTTCCTCTTCACTGGCAGTTTGATCTTCAGCTTCTCAGAAACCGTGAGCTCAGAGCTAGCTAATAAAGCTGCCATGGTTTTCTGAATGGCATTGCATGGCTAGAAACTGTAATGGCTTTAACATATTCCCTGAGGAAATTGCTATTTTACTAATTAGTTTGCACCCTGTGGACAGGACACGAGGAACTGGAGTGTGTTGGAGGAGCTGGATTAGGAATGCACTTCATATGTCTAAAAATCTGCCTTCATAACTTTTTATTTATCACTCCCTTTCTCTGTGTGACTAGAAAATACAGTTAGAGCTGACCTTCTGTTGGTGACTGTCAGTCTCTCTTTGTGTTCTGATGCAGGTAAAGGATTTTTCCAGTTTCCTTAGGAATATCCTCTTCCTAACTTGAAGTTTTAAGCTTGCCACTTTTGCTGCCTTTGCCAGGTCTATCTAGGATTCCAGCTTCTAGATCATTCCTCTCTAAGAGCAGACAGAGTATCAGCTTGGCACACCAGGAAGATGCATCTGGTACATCCATTGAAACAAATAATTGCCCCAAAAGAGACCTGCTGAAGCCAAAAGAATGTGCTTTCAGTTTTTCCTGGTATTTTCTGATGTTAAAATCGGATGGCCAGGGTTTGCATTTAAGCACTTGTGCCACAAATTCCTACTTGAGCAAAAGCATTAGGATGAAATGCAGCATTTAATCATTACAATGAAGAAACCAGAGCTTCCACATAAAATTAATATTCCAGTGACACTGTAGAGAAGCTTTTGAAAGAGAACTTCAGGATTTAGCTTTGTCATTTTTAAGGGACTGGAAATGCAAAGCAAGTTTGGGAGGAGAATGTAAATGAGAGTTATGGCAGAATTAAATTCACATTCTGTATGTATGAAAAAAATCTGGAAGACACCTCAGGAATGCAGAGTAGAAAATGGGAGCAGCCACAGAGAGGGGAATAATAACATTCAGCCTAATTTTTGTCTTCCCTACACCCAGTCTATGATGAGTGATGAAAAAGCAGCTCTGTGGGGAGCAAGAAGCCAAGTGCATTACATGGATGACTTCCAAATGGGCATTTTCTAGTAGTTCTTTTTTCTTTCACCTTCAAGTTTATTTTTCTTTGTACTCTGTATGAGGAGAGAAATGTAGCTTTATATTTTCTTTTTCTAGCTCATAACTCAGGTAATTAATTAGTATTTTTACATAATTTCTCATTTTACACCCAGGACCAAGTTCCAGACTGTGCTGCAAAGGAGCATTCTTGCTTGTCCTGTCATTAGATTTGAGTTCTTGAATCAAACACTGAAATTTGAGGGCACTGTTGCCATCACTGTCCCCCTTGATGGGTTGTTCCTCCAATAAAACATTGTCTGTGTCCACGCTTTTCTTTTTTTCCCCTTTATGAATCTTTTTTTGGTGCCAAGAAAATCCAGGCAGCAAATAAGTAGGATTTGAAGCTGGTTTTCTTCCTGAGGTTGAAGCTTTGTGGGCAGTGAGAATGTTGTGCACTGCAGAGGTAGTTGGGTGAGGTGTTTTCTTCTTAGCAGGACGTGGTAGCTCCACAGCTACACCACCTCCCTTGCCTGATTTAAAATGAACCTGGACATCTCTCGGTGTCTTATAGGAACAGACCCAACCTGTGTCCACAGACAGCAGTGTCTGTTGGCACAGAAGCTGGGTCTTCTGGATGCTATTGCTAGATCCATGATCAACTCAACATACTGGGAAAGTCACTTTGCTTCTGAGTGGTTGGATGTTGACTTCCTTTTGTCACATCAGCCAAGGACCTTTAAGTCTGTTGGTCCCCACATCTGCTCTGTGTCTGATAGCAAAGCCATGGAACAGCTGGTCATGAAAACAATGCAAGATTAATGTGTCTCTTGTGCTTTCTCCTGTGTGCAGAAAACCTGCTGGTCCTCACTGTTGCCACCAAGCAGACCGAGGGATTCCAACGCTTTAGAAGATCAGCCCAGTTCTTCAACTACAAAGTCCAGGTGATCCTCAGTGATGGTTGGTCAAAGGGAATTTTGGAGTGTGGAATGGATAAGACTTGACCACAAAGTGATTAAATAAAAGCTGGAGAGGACAGCACCTGCTCAGCTGGCTGAGAAATAAACTGTGACTGGGGCATTTCTGCAGCAGTCTCTTACTCCATCGTGAGCACTGGCTTCAGATCCGTAAGTCCTGCTCAGGGAACTCAGGACATTGCATTGCAATGCCAAAGCACAGAGTACAGCATGTGCTCCTGCCCCTGTTGCTGAGAGTGCAGAGTTAATGTGTGCTTTGTGTTACTCTGACTGTCCAGGAATGGTTCAAAGCTGACAGACATACCCAGTCCATCTGTCCCGATGGTTTATTTTGTTGTGATTTGCACTGAGTTAGGTTGGGGGTTCTGGTCCTATCCTGTGAGTGTTGCTGGGAAGGTGACCTGTTCAGCAGCCCTTCTGCCTGTTTTCTTTAGGTGCTGGGGCTGGATGAGGAATGGCAGGGTGGAGATGACAAGAAGCCAGCAGGAGGTGGGCAGAAGGTCCGTCTCCTGCAGTCAGCTCTGAAGCAGTACTCGGATAAGGAAGATTTGATCATCCTTTTTGTGGAAAGGTAATGGGTTGGGAAGCATTTGCCATCCACTGAACCACAAGGCTGCTTGGATGGGTTCTTACTGAGCCCTTAACCATGCAGTAGATTGCTTTTGGAAGATGTGTGCAGACCTCCTCTGTTTGGTTTGGTTTTTGTACCTGAATTCTCTGCAGTTGTCCAAAAATTGCTCATAGCTGCATCCCTGGCAGCTGGGAAGGTTTGATCGGAACGGGCTGGTTCCAACTCTTGGAAATATCAATTTCTGCCAGGGTGGAATTTGGCTGCCTCTATTTGGAGAGAATGAGCAGCAGTTTCTGTGGCTCTAGGCAGACCTTTCTTAGCAGAACTATTTGTTCTGTAAGGTGAGGCAGAGCTGCAGCACAATCAAGAGAGCCATGAATTAGCCTGCCAGAGAAATGTAGAGGGAGAAAAGGACAGTTTGGAGTCCCAGTGTTTGGGTTTTTTTCACATGCACAGCAACAGGCAGGGCTGGGATCCCTCTCTGCCTCTAGCTCCCATGGCAGGGAGATCATCTTTTGCAGGTCTCAATGTCTATATGTGTTTAGAGAAGTTGTGGATGATTAATCTCTGGAATGAGTAACTTTTTTCACTCCCCCAAAATGAGTTGGAAGTGTGCAGATCCTCTCACAGAAAATGCAGGTCTCCTTCTGGGAGTGTCACCTGGGAATTGGTGTACTGAAGAGACTGGAGTGTACTGGTGTACCCAGTACTGAGGAGACTGGAGTGCAGCACCCAGTGACTAGTGGCCAGCAGAACTAGAAGAAAGAGATTCCTAAAGAATTAGAATCATAGACTCATGGAATACCAGGTTGGAAGGGACCTCAAGGATCATCTAGTCCAACCTTTTAAATAAATTATATATATATCATTTAAATGAGTTGGCTCAGCACCCTGTCAAACTTATAAGTGTATAGGGGAATGCACCACTTCTCTTGGAGACCATTCCAATGTCTAATTGTTCTCATGGTGAAAAATGAACTCTTTCTAGAAAAACTTCTGATGCTGATGTGTTTTTCTGACACCATTCTTTTCTGTCCCTTTCTTGTCTGTTTTTTCCTCTAGCTATGATGTACTCTTTGCTTCGGGCCCCACAGAACTGGTGAAGAAGTTCAAACAAGCCAAGAGCAAGGTGGTCTTCTCAGCAGAGAACTACATCTACCCTGACAGAAAGTTGGAAGCCAAGTACCCTCAGGTGCGGGATGGAAAGAGATTCCTGGGTTCTGGAGGTAAGATGCAGAACCTTCTGTCAGCTGAGAACCTCCCTCAGTTTTTTATTCCTATTGGGAGGACTTTGGGAGAAGTAGCAAGGGGACCAGGGGTGTAACTGGGCATAATAAAAAGATCAACTCTTCCTGTCTTGAACCCATGGGAGGGGACACAGCCTGTAGGGGACAGGAACCTGCTCCCTATCCCTTCTTCCTTGCCCATGAGACTTGTCATTCAGGGTGTGGGTATCTGAGCATTTCTGGAGCTGAAGTTTGATCCTGGTGTCATTCCCTGTTGGGAAGTGTGGCCTGTACCTGCCTTTGCTGAAAGCTGATGTATCTCTGCAGCACCACAGGGTGGAGTGAGGCTTTGTGTGAAAGGAGTGTGTATGTATCCAGGAGAGCTTCCCTTTCTGGGTGTCTGGGTTGAAACACCTCCTCACATTTATTCCCACAGGCTTCATAGGTTATGCTCCCAACCTGAAGAAGCTTGTGGAGGAGTGGAAAGGACAGGATGATGACAGTGACCAGCTCTTCTATACAAATATCTTCTTGGATCCAGAAAAAAGAGTATGTAGCTAGGGATTAGGGGGAGTTATCTGAGAAGCATTGCTGTTAATCCTCTGGGCATCATCCCTTGTGACAGTAAAATGAGTTAATCACATCCTTATGGACTCATAATTACTGCTCTGGCATCCTTACATGGAAAAGGCCAGGAGTGTGTCTAGTTACCCACTTCTGAAAATTTGCATTCTAGCCACTACCTCCTTGTTCTGTTACTGACAGATTTTTATCTTTAAGATTAAGTTAAATGCCTTAAAACAACTGTTACTGGAAACTCAAACCAGTATCTATATGTGCTGATGTTTAAAGCTACTGAGTGTGGCAGAACTAAGCAGCCCCCTCCCAGGGGGTGTGAAATCCAGACATGAGGTGTGCAGCTTCCCCAGGGAGTGCAGTGCTGGCTCAAACATACCCAGCCCAGCACTAAAGAACATTGCTGGGTAAAGGGGCAGATGAGGCCTGAGAAGATCATAGAATGTGTTGGGTTGGAAGGGACCTCCAAAGGTCATCTAGTCCATGTAGCCTCCCTCGAGCAGATCCTTGTCCCTTTTGAGCTGGGAGGCCCCAGCACTGGATGCAATATTCCAGGTGAGGTCTGACCAGGGCAGAGTAGAGAGGGAGCAGAACCTCCCTCAAGATGATGAGAGGGAGTTGTGCTGCAGAACGGGGACTGTAGGTAGCACAGTGGGTAGCCCTGCTGGAGCAAAGAGGCTGCCACTGCTTTTAGCAAACACCTCCAGGTCCTGGTGAGCCAAATCTGTGTCAGCCTGAGCAGCATGCCAAGTGACATCATCCAGAAGCCTGAGGTGCACCCTGAAGCACCACTGGCATTCCAGCACCGTGCTGTGCTCTGGCTGAATCATCCAGCCCACGGGGTGATCCTACTTCTGTTCCTGCCCACTTCCCATTGCTCAGCACACTCTGTCTCTGAGGGACACCATAGAAATCCAACAGTAAAGTCAAGAGGAAACTTTAGGAAACTGCTTCCAGGCTGAATAGAGAGAGAAGTTGCACTTTTTTACCAGCAGAGTAAAAAAATACTCAGAACGGCTGCACTTTTGTACTTCTCCAGATCTGAATATGGTCTGTGATACTTGAACACCGTTCCTTTCATGTTCTCATCTGCAGTCCTGGCCCTGTGCCACACAAAGCTGACTCATTCCACTGGCTTGGCATTCAGACAGCAGATGTTAGCACCCTGCTTGTCCTTCCCACTAATCAATCTTAAGAGATGCCTGAAGGGACACAACTCTGTTGAGTCAGAGCTAGAGTTTAGTCTGACAACCATCCAGTCAGAGTGTGACTTGCAGCAGGGCATAAAAACAAAGTCTACACAAGCTGGTCTTGCATCCTTCCCATCTTTGTTTGATGCTGATGCTTGGGGTAGTGCTTGTCCTGGGGATAAATGGCAAGAAACTGTCTTCACAGCAGATGTTGTTGCTATCTTGGCATTCCTGCATGTTCTACATGGCGTTTATATGACTGTGCTGCAAGCCTGATGCTGCATATTATTATTCTTGGCACCCCCACAGCAGCTTTAAAATGTTTATTTGTAGTATTTAGCCAAAATAATAGGTTTAAATTGTTTCAGAAAATGGTGAATTGTCCCAGATTCAAGAGAAAATAAGGATTGGCTGGGAGTGGTTTATGCTTCACAGCTTGGAGAGTATGGAAATGGTTGTATGAATGGGATATAACTTTGCTCAGCAGTGTCTCACACTGAGGGAATGGATGCCCAGTTGTGTTCTAACTCAGATTATTTATCTCATTCTTTTAAAGGAAAGTATCAACATCAGCCTAGACCAAAGAAGCAGGATCTTCCAGAACCTCAATGGAGCACTAGGTGAGATGGTAGAAGGAAGCTCATTTCTCCCTGGAAAACAACTGTGTGTTGACATCAGAAATAAAGTTGTGGCTGAAGGGATTAAATTTCAGAAATCCCTGTCCCTGCAGAATAAGCTTCAGTAAAAAGCCTCTGCCAGAATTCTGGGATGTATTTGCAATTCCATTGTTACCAACTAAATTCTCACTGCAGTTCCCTCTTAGTTGGGGAAATGCAGGTCAGGTTTTCCATCTTACACCTCCTCACCACTTTGATCTCCAAGCATGTCAGATCACATTAGCCTTGGGGAATTAAACTGGGAGGTTCCTTCAGTGCAAGTAAGAACACACAACCCTGCCTAGGGCTTGCCTGTCTTTCTGCTTCAGAAGTGTCTGGAATGCCACAGAAGGAGAGGTTCAGCCAGGTGCTGCCTGTGGGCACTCACTGACTGTACCAGGCTTCTGCTCTGACCTGCTGATTGATTGATTGACTGATCTTGCTAGTCCTGGTAAAAGTGATTCCCTTATTCTGCTGACACTACTGCCTAATGTTTCCCATTTGTAGTCTTGCACCACAAGATGATAACAGCAGTGTATGCTTTTGCTGCTGTGCTCATGATAACAACGATACTCTGGAGCTTGCATCTGTGCTGGTCTGCTTTCCAAAGGATTGTGTGTGGTTATGCTGAGGAGCCACCTTGGATGATCTCTGCCAGGAGGGTGGCCTTTTGTCAGAGGTGAAAAAGAGAGACAGCAAGTTCATAGAATGCTTAGGTGAGAGGGTCTCAATTCTCCCTGGCCATCAGTAGCTGCTCCTCTCTGCACAATGCCAGGTTTGAAAGGCTGTTTTAATGTGGCTTCTGCCAATTCCCAGTAGAAACTCTATCTGTCAGCCCAGCAAGCTCTATAATTTGTCCAACTTCCAAGCTACCCTCCTGGTACTTCACAGGATCATTCTGAATGGGTTTTTTTTCTCCTTTCTGGTTATAGTCTGTAGCCTTTAAACTAGTTGTGCATGGTTCTCCACATCCATGCTCCCATCAGCTGGTCAGTAAAAATGAGGCATTGTACTGCTATTTATCAATGAAAGCCTTCCTCTGATAACATAATGGCCCTGTCATTTCCAGATGAAATAGTTCTCAAGTTTGAAAACTCAAGAGTGAGAGCAAGAAACTTGTTATATGACACTCTGCCTGTGGTGATTCATGGAAATGGGCCCACCAAGGTAAGTGGGCACCCTGAGAGAAAGATTTGGCACATGCTTGATGCAGAGGGACCCTTTAGGCTCGTGTGTGTCAGGTTACTGTCTTCCCTGTGTGCATTTATACTTTGGAAGCAGTGAGTTGTCCAGGTTTGTAGCAGCAAGGTGAGTCTGGTTCAGAGATTAATGTGTAATTGGACCCTCAACCTGTCATGCTTTACAAATTCTTTTGTCCAAGAAGGAGTAGATCTGGTGAAATTGGATCTTACACTGGGGGTGGGTGCAAAGAAACTCCCCTGCCTTGTAATGCTTAACATGGCAAATTGCCTTTTGCAGCTGCAGCTGAACTACCTGGGAAACTACATTCCTCAGATATGGACATTTGAGACTGGCTGCACTGTGTGTGATGAGGGTCTGAGAAGCCTCACAGGATTTAAGGTAAGGCTGCTGTCTGGACAAAGCCCTCGGGACATCTTCCAATAGATGGAGATTTCCAATGGGATCTTATGTGTGTGGTGCAGTATATAGGTGACCAGTTCTCTCCTCTTCTCCCTGACTGTAGGATGAGGCATTGCCAATGATTCTGATTGGCATTTTCATTGAGCAGCCCACCCCATTCCTCTCCCAATTTTTCCTGCGGCTCCGGAACCTTCATTACCCAAAGCAACGAATCCAGCTCTTCATCCACAACCATGTAAGTAAAGTTGGCTTGGGACAGTCTTAGCAGTTGTGGGGAAAAACTCCTGTACCCTGTGACTAGACTTCCAGGCTCTGTAATCCCTGTACTTATCTATAATGGCACCTATAAGATAGCTTCATCCAGCTGTAAAGATGTGGAAGTGGGAAATACTTTTGCTCATACACATTGGCATTTTGAAGAACAGAAGGCTGAGCAACCTGGAATGAGCCCATTGTCACAGTTTAGGGCCAGGGCAGCTCCCAGACTGATAACAGACACTCTCTTTTAACCCCCTTCCTCCCCAAAGGGGAAGAGAAAGGGAATAAGGGAGAACTTTCAGTGATTAGAAAAGGGAATTAGAACAGCTTGAATGAAAATAATAATAAATGGAATATATACCAGTAAGTACAAAACTACTATGAAATCAAACCCCCTGATGGCAATTCCATCATCAGTGCTGTGGAGCAGGCACTGGGAGAGTCCCAGACTGGGCCCAGCAGCAGAGGGGAGCTGTGTTCAGGAGCTGGATTCTGGTACCAGGTTCAGGAACATACCGATCAGGATTGAAGGCAGAATGGACAGAGTCCTCCTTGGTGCTCTGAGGAGGAGAGCCCCACAAGAGAAGAAGAACCAACAATGAATGAATGCAAGAACCCATAAATGCCCAGAGACCCTGAGATCCCAGAGTTTTATATACTGACTATGCTGTCTATGGGATGGAAAACCTCATTGGTCAGTTGGGGTCCCCTGTCCTGGCTGCTCCTCCCTGCAGGTGCTGCCTTTCACTTTCTGCACCCCCCAGTGTGGTGCACAAGACCCAGCAGTGGCCTTGGCGTGCACCCCAACCCTTGGCAGTAACTAACCATGGGGTGTTGGCACTGCCAGAAGCAGCCACTGCCTGTGACAACAGCTGCTACCTGCAGACAGGGCAGGGGGGGAGAAGAACTGAGCTGAGAAGTAGAATCACCAAATTTAGTTCTGCTCTCACTCAAAGCAGGACATTCATTTTACCTGTTTATCCCTTTCTTTGGCATAGGAGCAACATCATGTGATGCAGGTGGAGTCTTTTGTTAAGGACCATGGCAAGGAGTATCTTGCCATCAAAGTGATTGGACCAGAGGATGATGTGGAGAACGCCGAGGCCCGTAACTTGGGCATGTAAGTGAAGGGGCCATGCCCAGTGGCTGCCAGGGCCAGCCTGGGCCCAAACTCAAGCAGGCCATTCTTCTGAGGACCATCACTGTCAAGTGGATGCTTCTCTTTTTCCAGTCCCCCTTTTCTTTCAGTTTTCCTGGCATTAACTCCCCGTGCCTGTTGTGTATTGAAAGAAAAATCATCTTTGATGCCAGCTCCCTGTTTGAAATACAGTTATTCCTGGTCCATTGCTCTGTTAGAAGGATAACCTGGTACCTCCCACCCTCACCCATATATAGAGCACAAAGAATATATCTCTCAAGAAGGGGAGTATAGTAGTAAAACTTAGGAGTCAGTGGCAGAATATCTTCCTGGCTGTGATCACAGAATCATAGAGTGTCAGGGGTTGGAAGGGACCTAGAAGATCATCTAGTCCAACCCCCTGCCAGAGCAGGGGCACCTAGACCAAGTCACCCAGGAACAGATCCAGGTGGGTCTTGAGTGTCTCCAGAGAAGGAGGTGTGAGTTTGAGCTGAGGTCTGGATTTGGGCTGATCTCTTGGGAACCTCTTCAGTTTGAGCTGAGAGCAGTTTGCTTAATGTGATTTTGGCTGTGTCCCAGTGACTGCTGTTGGATACCAATTCTGATGTGCTTGGACCTGCTCTAGCCCTCTGGGCTGATTTTAAACCCAACTTCTGCTGAGCCTGGAGAAGCCTGAGGGGATCTCATTAATGTTTACATATCTCTGCTGGGTGGATGTCAAGTGGAAGGGGCCAGGCTCTGTTCAGTGGGACCCTGGAATATGATGAGAGTCAAGAGACACAAACTGGAACACAGGAAGTTCCACCTCAACAGGAGGAGAAACTTCTTCCCTGTGAGGGTGGCAGAGCCTGGCCCAGGCTGCCCAGAGAGGCTGTGGAGTCTCCTGCTCTGGAGACTTTCCAACCCCACCTGGATCTGTTCCTGTGTGGGCTGCCCTGGGTGACCCTGCAGGGGGGTTGGACTGATCTCCAGAGGTCCCTTCCAGCCCCGGACTTTCTGTGATTGATTCTGTGATTCCCTGAGCACCCAGAAGAAGACTTTAGACTACAGGGTGAAGGAATTCCTGGTGTTTTGTCCCTTGTCTTGCTCTGTGTGACTTTTCTTGTTCTCTGGCTATAGGGATTTGTGCAGAAAGGACCCTGACTGTGAATATTACTTTAGCCTGGATGCTGAGGTAGTTCTGAAGAACACAGAGATTCTAAGGATCCTGATTGAACAGAACAAGTGAGTTCTTTGGTCTGAACAATTCTTACTGGTCATCTTTCACACAAGGAATACAATGAGCTCTTTTATCATGGGTATGTGTAAGGCACTAGGAAAACTGTGCCAGAGTTGGAATGTTAGCCAGACACCTCTTATTTTATCTTTTTTACAGTAGTTTTAATCCCTGGATTTTAATCAGTGAATGTGAATCCTCCCTGGATTTTAGTCAGTGAATGTGATTTTAGTCAATGAATGTGAATCCTCCCTAGTTCTGTCTTTATATAGTCACTAGAACAAATTGGATTCAAGAAACTTGATGCAGGGTGAAGTTAGACAGAAAATTGTATTTACCCCTCCTTACATGGAATTTTATTCCACCAGAGTAAGTAGAAGCAGCAACTCTGTAAACCAGGGAGAATCTTAACTCTTCAAGTCCTGTGATTTGTAAATGCTTTCTTTTTTTTTTCCTCTTCTTCCTGTGGTAACACCCTGTCCTGCAATTCCTTTTCATGCTCCCAGGCTGGTGATTGCCCCCCTGGTAAGCCGTCATGAGAAGCTGTGGTCAAACTTCTGGGGAGCACTGAGCCCTGATGGGTACTACGCCCGCTCGGAGGATTACGTGGATATTGTCCAAAGGCGGAGGGTGTGAGTGTGCCAGAGAGTTTCCCACTGATACACTCCCTCAAGTGTCAAACTTGAAGCACATTGCTGTCAAACAGGCTGATGTCAATGAAGCAGAGAGCACAGCTGGCTTTGTATATGTATAGAAAAGAAGCCTGTGCTCCCATTTGGAAGCTGCTGTGTGTTTTCCTCCAGGCAGAGGTGATAACGTGCTTTGGGCAGATTTCTTTCTGGTCAAGAGTAAGGGTTTGAGAGTCCTGACTCTGAAATCACTTCATCTTACCCTGTGTTTTCCTATCAGTGGATAATGGTGTGATCCTTAAAATCCTGCATAGTGCTGATTAACCTTTAGCAGGTGGTCCTCATAAAATAGGAGGTGATGCTTGAATGGAAGATTCACAAAATCTTCATTGGTATTCTTGGAAGAGCCCTACTTTTTTTAGGTCATTATATGTGCAATAAATGCTGGAAATCAGCTTATGCACTTCAGCTGGTTCAGGTGGTTTTTAAAGCACTTGGAGAAAAAAAAAGTTCATCTCCCTGGCGAGGGATTCAAGCCATTATATCCTTAGTAAAAACACACAGTAGTAATGATTTATTTCCCCAGTGGTCTAACATCTGTGTGGCTTAAAAGCTCTGGGCAATAGAAATGATTTTTCCTGGAATGACAATCCCTGTTGGTATGGTTTCTCCCTACCACTCTGAGCTGGCTCCTGTAGTCCAGCCTGGCTGATACCCCAGTGCTGACTGAAAAAGTGCTATCAAGTCCAGCAGTTTTTGTCCCAGTGGTATTTCAGGCTTTACTGTCTGTGTTTCAGAGGGCTTTGGAACGTCCCCTACATCAGCAGCGTTTACATGATGAAAGCCAAGGCTCTGAGGTCAGAGCTTCTCCAGGGAGATCTGTTCCACAGTGGCAAGCTGGATGCTGACATGGCTTTCTGCCACAACGTCAGGAGTCAGGTCAGTTGGGGAGAGAGGCAGGCAGGTGGAACTCCCTCCAAGGTGGAGGTTAGGAGATTAAGTAGTTCTGAGGCATTCAGCTCTGCCAGGGTACAGAGCAGGATGCCCTTGGCATTGTTCAGTGGTGCCCAGGCTTGGAGCAGTGTGGGGTTTCTGTCTTGCTGTGAAGCCACACAGAGCCAGGGACTGCTAACTTCTAGATAACATTTTTGTTCTGAGGTCTCTTCAGGGCTGTTCTAAATGGGGTTCACAATGTATGAAGGAAGAACCTCATCTCCCAGCAGCTTCTCTGCTCTGCTTCCAAGCCTGGCTGACCAGAAGCACAGAATGGCTCTGGCTTATAACTTTGCAAAGTTCCTCATATCCAGGGTGGAAATGAAACTAGAAGTCTCCAAGAGAAAGAATGAGTTTGTGAACAGCTTGAGCAGGGCTGTCACTGGGGAATCAGTGCTTCATAGTGGCTCACAGAAATGAGGCCTGGAGACAAAGCTTGATTGTTTCCATCTGTCCTGCAGGGTGTCTTTATGTACCTGACTAATCGGCATCAGTTTGGACACATACTGTCCCTGGAGAATTACCAGACTGCTCACCTCCACAATGACCTCTGGCAGATATTCAGCAATCCTGAGGTGAGAACCTGCATGCTCAGAAGGCTGAGCAAGGTGGCATGTGAAGATTTGATGACTAGCTTCACCAATAACAAAGATCCAGGCCTTGTAATAACAATATCTCTTAGCTGGGAGGAGGGGTGTAGCTGCAGAATTTAAAGGGAGGGTGTTTAGAGGTGTGCCTTTCTAGCCAGGCCCTACAGAAATGACTGCTTTGCTTATCTTCTCACTGCAGGACTGGAGGGAAAAGTACATCCATGAAAACTACACAGCAGCTCTGAAAGGGAAGTTGGTAGAAATGGTAAGAAAAAATTTCTCTCATCCATCAGAATGGGAGATCAGGGCAATGCTTGTGTCATCCCTCTTGTCATTCCCAGGAACAAGCAGTTCAGCAAGCCCTGGTAATCTTTCAAATCCAAAGGAGACATGACCTTGGAAGTAATTTTAGAGCCAAACCATTCTTCTAGAAGTACATCTCCAGCCCCTTTAAGTAGAAATGGGGCACAGAAATCAGATGACAAATTTCAATCCTCATTTACTTCCTGTCCTGAGTTACTTTCCACTTAAACTGACTCAGTCTGGAGTCATTTTAGTCTTAGTCCTTTTGCCTCCAGCACCTGTCCTTGTTTCTGCTCTTCTCACCTGTTTGCTTTCTGCAGCCCTGCCCAGATGTTTACTGGTTCCCCATATTCACTGACACTGCCTGTGATGAGCTGGTGGAAGAAATGGAACATTATGGTCAGTGGTCCACAGGGGACAACACGGTAAGGAACAGCAGGAGTCTTTTGCTTGGTGGGTCACACATGCAAATTTGGTGGCAGCAGTGTCTCTAGGAGAGCATTAGATCCCAAAAGCTGGAGGCAGTAGTCTAATTTCACTCATTATTAACTCTGTGATTTTGCCCCTATTCTTAAATGTGAATTAATTTTTTGAGTCCTCTTTATTGTCCTCTGAATCTACAGTGTTCTGCCTTTCTGACAGTAGAATTGTTTACCTTAGGTTTTAGTTATTGTTTGAAATGAATTTTCCACTGGAAGCTCTGATAAATAAACAATATTTTTTTGTAGTCAGCAGAAATGAGAGCTTTTCATTCCTGAAATCCAAGGTTCCCATCCTTACAGGTATTTTCATGATTCTATTTCAGGACAGCAGAATACAAGGAGGATATGAGAACGTCCCAACTATTGACATACACATGAACCAAATTGGCTTTGAAAGAGAATGGTATAAATTTCTCCTGGACTATATTGCACCCATCACAGAGAAACTGTACCCAGGATACTATACCAAGGTAGGTACACAAAACTTGTCAGCTCAGCACCTCCTCCTGTTTCAGCTTTGTGAAAAGACAACTGGAATCCTCTAGGATTGGTTTCCTTGTGGAGGAATTGACCCTGGAATATCACATAAATAGGTCAGGAAATATGCAGTTTCCCAGTGATGTTCTCCTTTCTTTTTGTTTCCTTCCTCTCTTTGCAGTGGGGTTGTGGTGGTGTGGCCTTGGCTGGATGGCAGGTGCCCACCCAGCTGCTCTGTCACTGTCCCCACCCCCCTCAGCTGGACCTGGGGGAAGAAAATATGATGAAACTCATAGGTTAAGACAAATGTAGTTTAATGCAAAGCAGGGAGGCAGGGCTTCAAACACAGTGGTTGTTCCAGAGGACAAGCTGATGCTTCCCCACCCACCCTCCTCCTTTTCCAAGCTTTCTTAGTTCGATGTCATATGGTCTGGAATATCCCTTGGGGCAGCTGTCCCAGTTGTGTCCCATCCCACTGCAGGGGGAATACTGGAAACCAGCCCTGCCTAGCAACAGCCACCACCCGGGGGTGTGACCAGCACCTTTCCAGCTCTCAAAGCACGGCACTGGGAGGGCTTCTGTGGAGAAAAGGAACTCCAGCTCAGTCAGACTCAGTCCAGGGTTGCAATCTAACTGTTGTGCTCTGCTCTGCAGCTCAGTAGCCACGGGCAGCTGCAGCCCTGTGACAGCTCTGTGCTGTGTTCTCCTCTCCTGCAGACTCAGTTTGAGCTGGCCTTCGTCGTTCGCTACAAACCTGACGAGCAGCCCTCCTTGATGCCCCATCATGATGCTTCCACCTTCACCATTAACATTGCTCTGAACAGAGTGGGAATAGACTATGAGGTAAGTGTGTCTCAGTCTCTGGAGCAGCCCAGGCAGCTGAAAACCATTTCCTTACCCACAGCTGCCTTCTGCACACGAAGGATTGCAATTAAGGAGTGGGCTGGGGTAGAGTTTTGAACGCCCCAGGGTTCCCCAAGCACCTCCTCATGTTCTCAGGACTTCCAGGAGAAGGCAGAGACCTTCCCTGAGGTGCTGTCACCAAGCTGATGCATCTGTTGTTTTGTTGGAGCAGGGAGGAGGCTGCCGGTTCCTGCGCTACAACTGCTCCATTCGAGCTCCAAGGAAAGGCTGGACCCTTATGCACCCAGGTCGCCTGACCCACTACCACGAAGGACTTCCAACCACCAAAGGAACCCGTTACATTGCAGTGTCCTTTCTTGACCCCTAGAGCCATGCTTCCCAGGAAGGACCTTGCCCTCCACCTGCTCACTGCTGACTTTTGAGTGGAAACAAGGGAACGCTGCTGAGTTTTTAAGGCATTTGATCAAAGCTATTTGAATCTTGATTTTATTTTATTTTTTTTTTTAAACAATATTTTAAGACTGAAAGATCTCCCTTCTCTGATAACTGCAGATGATATCTAGGAATATTGCTGTAGAAGGAGATTTTTGTGCCTTCGTTTTTGATTCTGCTCCGCATCCGCTGTTTCTTGAGAATGAGATTTACTTGAACCTTCACTGATTGGTTGGCTTCACAAAAACACT
Source organism: Ceyx melanurus (assembly GCA_024611195.1). Lineage (NCBI taxonomy): Eukaryota > Metazoa > Chordata > Aves > Coraciiformes > Alcedinidae > Ceyx > Ceyx melanurus. Next base: position 5,489 of record JANHGL010009199.1, on the reverse strand, counting down.
TCCTTGGAGTGGAAATCCAGCTTTTTGGAGGCAAGTCCCAAGATCACTCTCCCAAGTAGCTGGAGATTTCATTCCCATTTCATCCCATTTTCATCTACTGCATATATGGGACTGGACATTAGACAAGAACTCCTGGATGCTGTTCCAAATAGAAACCAATCAGGGGTCTGACTCCAGGAGTCACAGCAGATAAGTGTCTTAACCAGGTGAAATTCAGTAATAAGAGCCTGAAGATCATCTGATTTCTTACCTCTTTGTAGTTCTTGGAAGCATATCACACAGTTCAAAACAGCAGCAGTGGCAATGACATAGGTGCTTCTGGTCAGGTAAAGGAAAGTCCCCTAATGATACTTTACCTCTGGGGTTAGGCTGAAGACATAAAGACATCCTCCCTCTCTTGCTGAGAGGAGCATGTACACCCAGACCAGTCCAGACCACATTGGTGGGTGTAGATCACATCAGAGAGAACAACTCAATAGGTCAGGAGGACTTCAGTGCCAACTGCCTCTGCTGTCCTACATTTAGATTGGCAAAAGCTCTAATCAATTTCTGGATAACAACCCAGAGGCTGCCCTGTGGTCTTTGGTGGCCTCATTCCAGTTCTCAGAGATTGCTTTGAGGATTTGGTGTCTAATGTGAATGGGCTATCAAGGAGCTGTTCTCTGCTACGTGGAAGAAATCACCCAGTGTTTCTATGATTTGAGATTTCAAACCCAAACACTTTACTGTAGACATTTCTCCAGTGGGTTTGATACTGATGGAATTGAATGGTTGGAAAGTGCTGAGAGATTGTGGTGAACTGAGGGGTGTAAAAATCTGTCTAGACTAGACCTGTGGTTAGAGAGTTGTCTGTGAGATACCTGCTCTGCTTCTCAGACATCATTAGACTTTGGCTGCACCAGACCAGTCTCTCACCAGCAGTAAACTCACAGCACGACTGTCCTTTGGAAAGAAACAAAATACTAGAGCCCTTAATCTAGGACGAGTTGCATCAATGCAGGCAGAATAGCCTCAGTGTGTAAATTATGGAAAGGAGTTTCATGCAGTTTGAATGGGCCTGAGGATGGGGACACAGACCTGAGGAAGGGGCATAGCTGAGGATGGGGACTGTGACCTGAGGATGGGGACACAGACCTGAGGAAGGGGACAGAGCTGAGGATGGGGACACAGACCTGAGGAAGGGGATAGACCTGAGGATGGGGACTGTGACCTGCTTTCAACATGCTCTTCAGGCCCTTTTCAAGGCTATGTACTCCCAGGTGCCCAAGGGATGAAAACCCAGGCAAGGACAATCGGTTTGAGAAGTTAATAAATCTTGTTAGGCGAAATCCAGAACTATCTGTTACCACATGAAGGGACTCGATAGACGTCGAGGTGTCAAAACAAGCGTATGTATTTATTCAGCAGCGTTCGTCTTTTTGTCGCCTGCGTTGTGCATTTTACCTTCGCCCGCTGCGGTGGGTGCCCGGTTTCAGGCGGGGGCGGCGGCACTGAACCGTTCCCCGCCCTGAGGCGCCGTCTGGGCCCCGCGCTCGGACTCCCGTTCCCATGGTGCGGCGGGAAGGGCTCCGCCCGTTGCCGGGCGGTGACGCGGCTATTGCGCGGCTGGGCTGTGCTGGAGCCGACGGGTTGCTTGTCCTCTTGTCTTCTTCGAGGCGCGACCTCAGGTCCCGGGGGGCGGCTGCGGGTTTCTGCTGGCTACGGCGGGGTGTGGGCCCTCCGCCCGTGTCCGGGGAAAACGCGTCCCGTGCGCAGTCAGTTACCTTCCAAAGCTTCAAAAGTGGGGAGATTAAGATTTTTTTGTCTTCGGCTTTTTTTGTTGCGTTTTGGTTTGGTGTGGTTGTTCTTCATTTTGCCGTAAGAGCCGCTCGTGTTTTTTTTCAGTTCTTGTCCCTCTGTGAACGAGCTGTTTGGTTTTAATCATGAAAGTGCTTGTCCCTCTTAGCCGTACAAAATAAGTTTTAAACTTGCTTGCTTTTCTTTAACAAGCAAAACGTATAAAGGAAATGAAAGCTTTTCTAACGGCAAAATCCCGAGAAATAACTTTTGAAACAGTTCTTGGTAGTGGACACTGGGGCGTGCAGCTTAGTGCGACTGCCCTTTTCAACCTGCACAGTGATTGTTGTACAGAAAAAAAGGTTCTGAGATCCTTCGTTTTTATGGACTTACTTCCTCCCTCTGTATTTAATCCTTAACAAAAATTGACTAGTTCTCAAAAGTCATTATGAGACACACAAATGCAATAGAAAGCCTGACAGATGCTGCTGTTTTTTTTCTTTTGTAGGGATAGTTTTTTCTCTACCACGCTTTGCGGAAATAGGATTTCAGGACACATTTTTAGTAAGAGGGATTTTACCACATAGGTAAAAAGTGAACTGTATTCTGTGACTTTGGTATGAAAGGTCTGCTGAAAATACTTGAGTACTGAAGTGCTTTTCTTTTTCCAAAGTGGGATTTGAATGTCAAGTGCAAGAAAGAAGGTGATCGTGCAGCTATATCTTAATCTACCAGGAAACACATCAACCTTTCTCAGTTGGCTTGAAAAGTAGACGTTAATGTCAACATTTTGTTGTGTAATATAAGGGAGGAGTATTCCTGTTCTTGTTCTCAAACTGCTCTATTATTCAGGAGAAATTTTCACTAAGAAGAATTACTTTGTGGAGCTGTTTCAGAAGGGTGTGTTAAGAAAAATGGCCCAATATTCTTCTAAGTAACGTTTTGAAGGAGAGTGTGCATGAGGATGTAGGAAGGATAACCTGTGACTAATGTAGTGACTCAGAAAATCCAGTTCCAAATTTTGGTTTTGCCAGACAAAATAATCTCTCTGCATGGCCACACGTGCAGTCAATCGGCACCCACACAACTCATTCTCCCAGTTATTGATGGGGGCCACAGAAATCTCAGGGCAGGAATAGACATATTTTAGGTTCTAAGGTGAGCAGAATTTTTATAACTATTCATGTTTGTGCCCAGGTATTGAAATATCAGAAGTCTGCACCAGGAGTGTTCATACTTTTTTTTTTTTTTTTTTTTTACTTCAGCACTTCTTTTTTTAGTCTCTTCTGTATTAGCTTGAATACTGCTCCTACATCTGTATCATCTTCTCTCCCTGTCTCAGGAATGTTTCTGGAATTTCCTCAATGATGTCTGCTTAAATTTTTCAAGTTACCGAATTTTCAATAATTTATAGGTTTTCCTACTGTCTAGCTGAGCTGTGTGAGTTATGTCTTTCAGCCGCAGCATCGAGACAAGTGGGTACTGCTAAACTACATGTATAATTAGAAGAGTGTTGTGAGGTGTAATAGCTGCCCTTCTCAGTGGAAGCTTCTTTAAATATTGGAATGATATCAAATGACTTTTTGTATTGAAAATTTGTTTATTGCTCTTAATGATTGTAGAGTTTGTTGTGCTGTTTTAGCTGTCCTTGAAGGTGGAATGCAAATTACCAAGTGTCATTAAACACACAGTATATTCCCTACCTTTGTTCATTAGTTACAGCAGTTTGGTGGGTGCCTGGGCCTGGGTGATGATGAGGCATCACAAATGGCAGTGGAACGCGCATTATAATGCATTTGTAGAACCAAATGTTTCTGGTCCACTTTGCTATCTTGTCAGTAAACCGTACAGCTATGCTATATGAAGTGTTTACACAGTCTGGTTTTGCTCTGGTCTCATGGCTTCTCACAGTGCTCAAACTAGAGAGTGGGAAATTCTAAAAGCCATTGAAGAATTAATCGTTAAAAAACTGCTGTCTGTCAAAACAGGCATTAAAAGGAGTCATGGAGGTTAGACAGATGTCTGGCAATGATATCAAACAGATTTTATTTTAGTGACCTTACAGATAAATTTGATTTTTGTTTTTCAGTAATGTATAACCCACATTTCACATTTCAAAGGTTTCTAAAATCCAGAACACTGTTTTATTTTTGAAATGAAAACACTGCCTGAAGAATGTGAATACAGTTATGCATAAAGAATACGTTTTGTCAATCCCAGGAGCAGGCTTCTGTCTAAGATGCATTTTTCTGAGGTTGTTTTTGTGTTCTAAGCCCCAACTTATTTTTAAAAGCTTAAAAAATGTGACCCTTTTTGGGAGACCCTTTAAATCTAAGGAGCACAAAATGGCCACGACTTTTACAAATTAAAGAAATACATTAGCTATAAATAGGGTGATAAATAGGTTTTTTGGAGGAAGATTTGACTTTTGTCTCAAATTGTTGTAAGTGCTATTCTAAAAGGCATTTAGATACCTTCTGTTCACTGGCTTCAAGAGCAACTAATACGTGGTGAAGTAATCAACACTATGGCAAGCAGCTTCATTATAAATTTAATAGGCGTAGGTTTATTTTGCCTCTTGGTTTGAATACTATTAGAAGGCAGTAAATGAATGTGCTGTGAAGCTGCTAGCTGAGGGTTTTGCTTTGCCCCTTCCTTATCCCCCATGATCTAAAAGTTCAGGAGAGCCAAGCGTAAAAATGAAAGAGCATGCCAAAAACTTTGTCTCTAAAGGTGTAAAACTCTGACTTTGGGAAGGTAGTATTTATTGTGTGTGTATTTTCAGCTTGCTACTTTTTTCCTTCTGTTTAGTTATTCCAAGGCCTTTTAATCAGGTCCATAACAAGGATCTGCATGTGAAATAATGTTCTGTACCTCATTAGACCCTGATTGCTGTGCAGTGTGATTCCTGGTGCTTGGGAAGCTGTGCGTGAGTCTTTAGGTACACATGCATAATGTAACTCAGATGGAATCTGTAAATTAAAAAATACAGTTAGGTTCAGCTGCCATGCCTGAGAGGAAGCAGTGGGCTGGACATTATTAATGGAAACTGGCTGCTCTGTGATGAGCATCACACTGACTTCTCACTGTATTAAGATCTGAGAAGTATAAACACAGTACATGCCATAATTTGTGTACATCTTGGAAGCTGTCCTGTGGATTGATGTAGCACCTAGCTCATACAGACTAGTGCATGGTGAAAAATAATATAACAGGATGATGGTGATGCGTACCACAGTCATCATGGGGAAGAGAACTTGGCAAAAGACCTCTTAGTATGCATGTGCTGCTAGACTTTTACAATGTACAAGGCACTTTGCTTAGACCCAGGTGTTAGATTTTAAACGATCACAAATGATGTTCTGGGGATTGATTCCTGCCTACCTTCCAGTGGCCTCTGAGTGGAATGTGCCCTTGCTTTCCTGATGCTCCAGCTGATCAGAAATAAATATTTAATGTGCTTGTCCTGATGGTGGTAGTAAGACTCTAATTCCCAGTGGTTTATAGACATGAGTTTCAGAGTGACCATCACCAAACAGAAGTATAATTTAAAAAGGAAAAAAAAAAGAATTCCAGGACACCTGTTAAGTATCGCTGGGGGATTATTTACAAAGTTTGGCAATTTTGATGGTCTCTCAGATTCACAGATTCACAGATATTAGGGGTTGGAAGGGACCTAGAAGATCATCTAGTCCAACCCCCCTGCCAGAGCA